>CATIWF010052873.1:0-39003 GCA_949630135.1 Balakata baccata
AGAGAAGAGTAATTAGCTCAATTTGGAGGTGCATACCATATAGAGGACATGGATCACAAGTCACCGGCCGAGCCTCACCAATCTCTCTCCTTGCATTGCACATATGTATAGGAACATGACATTTGTAATTTGGGTTGTCTATCCACATATGTATAAATTAGTAAATATGTAATAGTGTTTAAATGTGTATTTGGCTTTAACCTTTGTAACTGAAATAATTGAACATAGTGTCTGAATTGTTAACATATGTGATATATTAGGTTTATAATCAGGATGTGATGCTTAGCTGTCAAATGTTGCAAAGTGATAATGTTATATGATTTAATTAATTAATTAATTAATTATCCTTCATTATAAACAGGACTATGTTCCATTATATGCAATATACGACAACATGATATAAGTATAAGTGATATCCATAGGTATAAGGTGTTACATGAGTCTCAGTGACAAGATCTAAAATCACTTGGGCTAGGTGTGATGTAGTCAATCTAGCAGGAGCTGACACATAGTCCATGCTCTGAACCGAGTGGGGTATAGAATGGTGAAAGGACGAGTTGCATATATTGTTGTTTATGGAAAGGTTCGTAGTCAAACCGCTGACTTTCCGGTCAATTGGGGATCATGATGTGTTGCTAGATACCGCTCATGATTTACTTAAATTATTTGATAATTTAAGTGGCCAACATAACTGGGAACCTAATGGGTCACACACTTTGGAGATGTAAAGAATGAGCAAAATGGCTTAGGATGAGATCCAAAATATGAGAAAATTATTTTGAGTCAGTTCGCAATAAGATTGCGGAAAAAATCGCTCGGGGGGTTGACCGGCCCGCTGGCCTGGCAGGCCTGCCGATTGGCCTGCCCAGCAGGCCCACGCGGGCTAGCGCAGCAGCTTGCCAATTCCCCAAATGACACTATAAATGGCAAAAATTGGCCATGGCACTATTCATGCCTCTTCATTTTCTCCTCCTTTCAATTTTGATCTATTTTTCTGATTTTCTTTTGGATCTAAAAGACCCCAAAAGACAGAAAATAGACAAGGAAGAAAAATTTTTGGAGACAACAAAAAAATTAAAGAGTTTAATTTTCTTCTTATATGAACATACACCATTGCTAGCACTTTGAGGTATGTTCAAGCCATCTCCCTAGTGGTTTCATCCTCTCATCTTCGCGTGGATATTGTTAGAGACAATCCAAGATTGGATTTGTTGTGGTTTGCTACAACCCAACAAGGTGATAAGTTGAAGAAAAATCAAGAAATTATAAAGGTATAAATTCTGAATTTTCTTTGGTTAAATTAGTTTTAATTGGCACATGTACAATCCTTTGATTTGGGTTTTGAAAAATTTTATTTTCCGCTGCGTTATATGTATGTGATACATGATCAAAACCCTTCAATCAGAACCATTCCAAAGTTGATCAGAAAAGATCAAGAACTTGAACATCAACCTGTATCAAGGATTAAAAAGACCATAAAAGAACAATAGTAGCTATGACATGATAAAGAAATATAGTATAGAGGTGAAAATAAGAGTACACAGCAAAGGCTTAAAAACAGTATCGAACAAAAAGTAGAACGAGTTGAACCAGAGGTTCACGGAACCACTGATACATAGGCTCACTCTATCAGTAGAGTTGAGCAAGTTACATGGTGTTGAAACAGAATCATAGAGATCTAAGAACACACACATAAAAGAGTCCCATTAATAAGAGATTCATAGAGGAATCATGTACAAACAAAGTCATAAGGAAAAATGAGAATGATGAGAACTCAACACCCCTCACTACTCATATATGACATGTCTAATATGTTTCGAGGATGAAACATTTTAAGAGGGAGAGAATTGTAATGCCCACAAGGAAGGCTTAGTAGTAACAAGGTATATGTGGCATATAAAACATATATGAATGAGATATATGAGGATACAAATGAGTTATAAAAATAATCAAAGGTATTTTAATGATGTATTAGAAGTATTTTGGGCTTTATATGAGGTACATGAAGGGTATAGGATTGGATTTGGGTCTTGGCCTTTGAAAAGAGTTGAAAGAATGAAGAAAAAGGGGAAAAAAAAAAGGTGTCATGCTAATGACTAAGAGAGTCACAGTTGTGACCATTGAAAATTAAGGTTTTTTTGGGGCTTTCAAAGGTGTCATGCCGGTGACTGACCTGGAACAAATAGTTTGAGCTTTGTTTATTTCATTTTAACCTAGCCATCAATGCCCCAAAACCCAAAACCTTAGTATTTTCCCCAAATCTCTAAAACCTTATCTTTCACATGATTTTTGAAGGCTTATAAGCCTCTAAACATGAATCAACCATCAAAGATCAAGATTTGAGCATGGATTGGGTAGTTTTACCAAGGAAGATGGAATTAGTGAGAGAAAGTTGAGAGCTTGAGGGAGCTTGGTTCTCCTACCAAACAAGTTTTCTTTCTTCTTTAGGTAAGATTTTATGTTTTCCCTCCTCTTCTAACAAGTTTATGGTTGATTGATGCTTTACACCAGAAATGGATAGAAACCTATTTGTAAATGGGTATATAAGAGATGAACCCTTTAGGTATGTTTGGGGGAAAATCTCCCTTTTAGCTATATTAAGATGTTAAACATGTTTTAGAGATGATTTAATAAGAAAAAACCTAGATTGAAGACTTTAAGTTAGGGTTTCATGTCTACCTAGCTTTATGAAGCTTTGATTAGCAACAAATGTTGACCTATGATTATGTCTATGTTAGGAGATGCCTTGGAGTGGATTTACCACCAAAGAGACTAGACAAGCTTGGAAACTTAGGTTTTAGTTGGCTCCATAGGAGGTAAGCACACCTTTACACTTTAACTTGCTAAAATAACATGATTTGTGTGTTAAATGGCATAATTATGTGCTAAATGGTATGTTAGTTACTTAATAGCATTATAGATAACACTTATGAAAAATAAATGACATTGATTGAGAATCAATGATATAATAATGAGGCATAAAAAGGTAGTAAATAATGACTGAGATATGTAAAACAAACTACCTAGATGATTGTTAATAATCCAGAAATGATAGCAACGAGACATAAAAGAAAATGAGATTTGAATGAGGGAAATGAATTCTAAGTAGTATGATTAGCATATATAATGCTCAAAGAACCATTGATATCGGAAGACAATATCGTTGAGCCTCCAAGGGACGTATATGTATTAAATTGAGATATGAGAGATTTATGACATGTAAGTGCACAAAATTGAAACAAATGACTTAATAATAAATGTGTAAGATGCATTTGAGCTTCGTGGAAGCCTTTACCACAAAGTAGGATATATATATATATGTATATATATATATATATATATGTATGTATAATGTATGAGTTGATATGGATGAATGGTATGCTTAATATATGAATATGGGGAAAATAAAGAATATTAAAACATAATAACTGACACATAGTCAATAAATTGTAATGAGGAAATGATTGTATAGGGTTGGCATGGTAATGTCCTTTTTACTTAAAGTTGCATGTTAAATCAAATAAACGGTGAAATTCAATCTAGTACACTCGGCATGAGAAATAGTATAAAAAGGCATTTCAAATACCATAAATAAATTAGGCAACTCGAATGTCATAATGTATGGATTTGCATTCATGAAATTAATATGTGAATATTAGGCTTAATGCCTATATTGAGTAGGATAAGCATAAGGGTATGTAAGTGCAACTAGGCACTTAAGTGTTTGAAATAAGGTAGCACTAAGGATGTAAGTCTCTCATTTTGTGAAACTCATGACTTGTGATGAATCAATGTGTAATTTGGATAAATGATTGTGTTGGCATGTTAGGTGCCCTATGAATGTTGTTGCATATTAAGAGGATTGACTACAATTGGTTAGCCTTAGAGCCTTGCATGTGTATATGCTTGAATTGTGATGTTTGAAGCTAAGAATGGGGTGAAAATCCATTGTCACAACTAGTGTCACAACCAAAGTCACGCCTATGACTAATGATGCAAAATGGGACAGAATGGTTCACCACCACTATCATAACCAAAGTCACGGCCTTAACCAATAAAGTCACACCCATGACTCTCTATTAGATCAAAAACATTATATGATTTTATGGTTTAAAAACATTTATAGTATGTACAAATCCTCTACCAACAAATATATGATGGAATACAATGTATAAACATGATATTAAACATGCATATGCTTTAAATACATTGAGTAATGATATATGAATAAGATGTGTGAATAATTGATGACAATAACCGATTGTCAAACTCAATCACCAAATCTTAACCTTAAAGCACAATTCCCTGATGGTCCATGCTTTAAGCACAATTCCCTGATGGTCCATGCTTTAAGGATTGAAGCACAATTCCCTGATGGTCCATGCTTCTACTTATAATAGGGAAAAAGGCTCAATTCCCTAAGGGTCAATGCCTTAAGGATTGAAGCTCAATTCCCTAAGGGTCTAGCTTCCTCCTATAACCAGTATACGCTCGAACCTATACGAGGTCAATGCGCTAATTGGCAATGGAAATACACTAGAGCTATTGAGTGGTCAAACTTTGTAACTGTTATACTGTAATCTAGATAGTGCATGATTTAAAGATATTGTAACATTAATATAAAAAGAAAAGATACATAATTCATGGCTCAATTACACATGTTTGAATGGAGCATTTGATCATATATGTGAATCTTGATTGGTCTAACCCTTGTATAAGTTTTAAATGAATGCTTGACATTATCGCCCACATAATTTGGAAATGATTATATCACTAATTTTATTATGCAATAAATAATATGAATACTTATTATATTTGTTTTGCTCTTATGTACTACTAAGTTATGAGTAGCTTAGCATGTTATTTTCAATGCACATATATCTTGGAGCCAATAGATAGTAGATATAGCAGTTGACAGTGGAAGAGCCAAAGCCCATGCACAGGAGACCATGTAGGCTTGGTTTCAGTTCGAACACATACCTATCATGCATTCATTTTAGTAAACACTAAACCAAATGTAATTAATCCTGTTATTTTAAAATCATGTAATATGATGGAATAATGGCTTAGCTAGACATAATTAAGATGCATGAGTTGAGGGCTTTATAGGCCCAAGCTAGATTATGGATTGTTGTTAAATAGGCAAACAAGAGCTAGTGACATCTTGCACATAGTATATTTGATAAGTCGGACATGCATGTCTAATTAGATTTACATGCATAAAGTATGTTTATGTTTAACATAGAAAAAGTTTTTATCTAGATAGGTTATGTGTAGCACTCTTTTGCATAACTAGAATCCCCTCCAATTATACTAAGGAGGCTACATGTATGTGTTTCAAAACAGTGATAAATTTAAAACTTATTAATGCATCATGGCCATGATGACTTACTAAAATAAAACAATCATGCATGAGTAAATGAAAACTTCCTTAAACTTTAATAAAATACAAACACTGGCTTCACCAGCCAAAGTTAGAAAAACTTTACAAACAATGTGAGAAGTTACAAATATATATGTCCTTCATACTCGAGGCATGCACAAATGTAACTACTATAACGCCCACAAAATAAGGCCTAGACGTAATGTGGAACACAAGGGATACTATGGTAATTAAAAGTAAGAATGTAACATGGATCAAAATTTGGTTTAAAATGATGAATTTGGGCGGAACAGAATCACGCTCGCGATTTAAGGATCGTGCTCGCACTCGCAATTCTATCTGGGTGGTTACTCTATTTAAACTCCATCTTAGTTCGTCTTTTTCACCTATCTAACAACCCTAGCTACCCCTAGACACCAAAGCTCGACCAAAGAGCTATTCCTTCACCCTTTTTAGTTCTCCATTGTTAAACACCATAAAAACACACTTGAGAGAAAATTAAAAAGGATTTAAACAAGGGTTTTGGGTGTTTTTCCTCAAGAACACAAGGTTGGGTTGAACAACCCCATAAAATGAACTCCCTACCTATATTCTGGAAATTTCAAAGGCAATTTGGTGAGTGATTCGAGTCCCTAGCACTCTTAGATTAAGTTTAATGGTTTATTATTAATAAAGTTAGGGTTTTGTAAATATTTCCATTAGGTTTAACTTATAGACAGAATATAAAGAACGTGTTATGACCGTTAGCTCATGTGTTTAATGCATGGATAGTAGTATGTTAGAGAGACGTGAGATTGATAGTTTCAGCTCCATAGATTGAGGTTTGTACCTATAATCATATTTATTCACTTTCTGGTTGTATGATTGGTAGAGCCTAGGTATATTAATTGATATATTATTAATGAATGCCACAAACCATGATCTGAATCATTGAAAATAATTGTATGAGCTAAATATATGAATTATATATGATTAACATGATTTGATGGGGATGAGATGAGACAAGTATGTAATGGCATGTTAATTGTGGCATGTTAATTGTGGGTTTCTATTCACAACCCGTATCTAGTACTCTAGTATAGAGTAATTGGGCAAGATAAAGGAAATAACGAAATAAAGCAAATGTTTTACAATGTATGTGATTATAGGAGATGGCTTCCGCTTACCAGGTACATTATAATCATTGGTTGCTTGATTTATGTAAGCATGGTAATACACTGATATTGGCATGATTTACTATATGTGAGACCTTGTTAAAACATGGCTATATGATATGAATGGTATGATATGCATGATAGAATTTATATGATTATAAGTACCACTAAGCTAGATAGCTTAGCGTGTGGGTTTCCTACACGTAGGTCAGGAGTCGTAGGTAGAGTTGACACAAAAAAGCTAAGCCAGTTAGAGCAGCAAAAGATCAAAGTCAGCTCATGATGCATCTATTTTCATTTATCATACATTTGGGATATTTAAATGGTTATTTTTAACATGGAAATTAGTTTTTGATATTGTAAGGTTGTTTTATTTTTGGCATGTTTAGCCTAGGTTTTCAAATTGTATGATTTTGGTTTGTTATAAAGGCCTGGACTTATGTAATCATCTATATGGATGTATATTGATATATTTGGCGAGACAAACAGTTTTATAATATGTTCATATGGTAAAGACTAAAAGAGGGATAATAGTGATAAGTATAATAATAAGTATATGGTAGCACTCCCTCGTATAGCGATTAAGTATGCTATATGGGAGGGTGTTACAACTACTCCCAACCCTTTAAATACAAAACAAAATCAAAAGAAAAGTATGAACATATCACCCCCCCCCCCCCCCTAAATGATCCTCGGCTCTTTGGCGCCTTTGTCTTTTGTCAACTCTTCTATCTATCTACAACTTGCATGGGAGATCCTTCTTCTATACTGGCGTCTACAATATTAAAACATTGTTTTTAACTATAAATCATCCATAAAACCCACACAACTCACCTCATAGCTTGAATTTCCAACCTAAGGATTCAACTTTAAATCAAAACATAAATTCACCTTCACCTAGAAATCTCCAAACTAGGTCTTTTAAACATTTAAACCCTCACTAAAAATGTACTCCCAACCTTAATCAAGCATCAAGGTGAGTTTCCTTTCAACTAAACCCACTAACACATGTGTCTCTACCCATTTCGAGTAACCCATATCACCCTCTCAAAAATCGTGTTAAAGAGAAGAGAAACCATGATTTCTTACCTCTTGAAGGCCGAAATCACCTTTGAGAAGGTAGAGAACCCAAACCAGGATTTGTGCATACTAATTTTGGCTTTGAGTGCATTTAGCATACCAAAATGTCATTATTAAATCAACTTTAACTTTAGTTCTTTCCTTCATAGCTCATTTATAGCCCATAAACCTGCTTAATCTATCACATATAGGTTCATTCTCATACTAGCTATCAATTATCTCTATTTACATGCCATATATTACATTTTCATGTTATTCCATATCATATCACACCATTTATTTCTATTTACATTTCTTTCCTTCTTATATGATTCATAGCCCATATACATTATTAATCTGTTACCTATTTCCATCTCCATCTCCATCTTAATTTCCAATTATTTATAATTAACATGTCAATTATCACATTTCCATATCTTTCAACAAGTTAAAAATGCATATGTGTACTTACCTCTTATGGAACCAACTCAAAGTCCAAGCTTTAAGTTTACCTAGCCTCCTCGGTGGTTAGTTCCACCTTCCAAAGGCATCACATAAATATAATCACAACTATTTCTCATTAACTCCAGCTATATGTCAATATCTATAACTATATAGAACCATATATTGCAAACTGGTCGAAATCACCTTTAAAAAGGTAGAGAACCCGAACCAAGATTAGTGCATACTAATTTTGGCTTTGAGTACATTTAGCATACCAAAATGTCATTATTAAATCAACTTTAACTTTAGTTTTTCCCTTATAGCTCATTTATAGCCCATAAAACTTCATTAATCTATCACATATATGTTCATTCTCATCCTAGCTATCAATTATCTCTATTTATGTGCCATAGATTACATTTTCAAGTTATTCCATATCATATCACACCATTTATTTCTATTTACATTCTTTTCCTTCTTATATCATTCATAGCCCATATACACTATTAATCTATTACCTATTTCCATCTCCATCTTAATTTCCAATTACTTATAATTAATATGTCAATTATCACATTTCCATATCATTCAACGAGTTAAAAATGTATATATGTACTTACCTCTTATGGAGCTGACTCAAAGGACTCAAAGTCCAAGCTTTAAGCTTGCCTAGCCTCCTCGGTGGTTAATTCCACCTTCCAAAGGCATCACCTAAACATAATCACAACTATTTCTCATTAACTTTAGCTATATGTCAATGTCTATAACTATATAGAGCCATATATTGCAAATCCTAAGTCAAAAATCATTAAACTAAGTTCTTTCTTACTTAAATCCATCTAATAACATGTAAATCAACTCAATCTAATCTTAAGAAGTATTTTTCCCAATTAATCCTCAAGGTTCCATATAAAACCTACCCATCTACAAATGGTTTTCTACCCATTTCAGGTAGATCACACACCAATCAGGCACAAACTTGTTAAAAGAAGAGGGGAAATATGAAATCTTATCCAAAGAAGGAAGAAAATAAGGTTGATTTGGTGGAAAAGATGAGTTCCCTCAAGCTCCACACTTTCTCTTTCCAACTTTATCTTCTTCCTTGGTGAATCTCTCAAATTCATGTAGAAATCTTGTTCTTGTGTAGTAAATCTTGTGTTTTAAGAGCTTAAAACTCATCAAAATCATGGAGGAGCGAGTTCTCAAAAGATTATGGGCATTTCTAGAGTTTTAGGGCTTTTTGGATAGAGTTTAAATGAAATAAATGGAGCTTGGACTATTTATAGCAGTCCCCTTCACGATCAGGTTCACGTTCATAACACTTTTCGCCTTGGCTATGAACTATTCTGCCCAAAAAGGTCTAAAACACGACCTTCACAGCCATAAACAAATCCTTCATGGTCATGAACAAGGCCCTTTCACGGCCATTAACAAATCCTTTGGCCAAGAACAAGGCCTTTTTATGGTCATGGCAACTTTCAACATGGTTGTGATGCTGGTTGTGAAAAGACATAACTTGTTCCTATGATCGAAATTTACCGAAATTCCACTTCCTAAACATATATAGAAATCATTCATGGAAATTTGACACATTTAGACTCAAGTTCATACAACTCAAATTATCACTTTTTAGATTCACAACCAAGTTCACAACACTAACTATGTGCACAATTCACATTTTAAAGCACGTATGTCATTTTATTCATATATTATAACTAAGCCCTATTCGTTGGCATTACAAGTTAACACCTGAACTTCTGTAAACCCATCTATGCACTCTTCTTTTGCTCCCTATCTCTTTATCTTTTAATTACTCATTTCTAAACATTTTCCAATTCATCCCAAAAAAAAAAAACCAAAATAGCTACCACACACTGTAGTTGCTATTTAGCAACCATTTTGAGTCATATAATGACCATATTTCACCAAAAAAACAATTAAAGCAATAGCTACACTTAGAGACCACACTGCTACCATTTATCGACTACGATTCAGCAACCACAAATTGCAGTCGCTAAATTTGGCGTCTTTTTTTTTGCATGAATTTTTGAGACCATATAGCAACCACAAATGTGGTCGCTGTTAGCTACCACATTTTCATGGTAGCTTATGTGTGGTTGCTACCCCAAAAACATGGTCACTAAATAGCTACCACACAAAAAATGTGGTAGCTGATTATCGACCACATGTGCTATGATCGCTGATTAGCCACCACATTATATATGCCATAATTAATTTTAGTATATAATATTTAATATTAAAGTTTAATTTAATTCTAATTAATCTATTAAAGTTCAATTTAATATGTTAAATATTAATTTATTCTCAATTTATGTCAATTAAATCAAATTAATCAACTAAACCTAATTTAATCAATTGAATATCAATTTAAATTCAATTTAATGAATTAATTCCTATTTAGTCAATTGAAAGTCAATTTAGCATTGATATTTGTTATCAATTTAAGCTAGGTATATATTTAATATTTAATCAATTTATACTAAGTTCAATTTATATTTAATATTTATTCAATTAAATCATAATTAATCAATTGAAATTGAAATTAAGAATGATTTAATTAATTTATATTTAATTAATTAATTGAATTTTGTTTAATCAATTATATATATATATATATATAAAGTGTCTAATTAATCAACTAAAAATATCTAATTAATTTAATATATTAAAGTTCAACTGAAATTGAATTAAGTCAAGTTAAATAACTCTATATTTTTTCAATTTGATCTAATTGAATTCAAAATTAACCACAATTAATCAATCAGTTGATATTGAATTTAATAATGATTCATTAAATTTAATGTTATTTAATCAAATGACCCAATTTGATTCAATTGAACTCCAATTTAAATGCCTTTAACTAATTTATGTTTAATTTAATAATACTTTATTTAATTTAAGTTCAATTATTAAATTGAACCCCAATTTATTTCAATTTAATTAACTAAACTTCAATTTAATAATGATTTAATTAGTTAATTAAGATTCAATATAGGAATGATATAATGAATTTAAGTTCAAGTAATGTATTAAAAATCAATTTAATCAACTTAAGTTTAATTGAAGTTAAATTTAATTAACCAATTCATAATTTAACTAGTCAAACATTGTATTAATCAATTCACGACTTACTTATGAGATCAATTGAATCAAATTAATTAATTAAACATGTCGTATTTAATCAATTGAAGTTAAATTTTATTTCAACTAATTATCAATTGATTTAATTAATTATATATTTTATAATCTAATCATCAACCAAAGCAATTAAATCAAATAAATTAATCAATTATAATCAATATTTTTAATGTTTGAATAAAAATAATGATAACTCTAATATGTTTATTATAAATGGTATAAAAGAAATTAAATTATACTTATAATAATAAATATTTTAGTGTTTAAGTAAATAATTAAAATAATTATTATATTGGTTCAGAAAAATAATTATTATATGAATTAAAATGTTAGCGAACACGTGTTTGTAGTAGTTGTTTAAAATCCTAATCTAAAATTTTCCGATCCCGCTCTCTACTTCCAAATTCCCAAATTTTTCTCTCTCTCCACTTTTGTTCCACCTCTTACAACTGATAATTTGGAACATAATACAATTAAATAATAGAAATGACATGGATTTAAATGAATTTAAATTTAACTGATATAAATTATAATTGTGTCAACATAATTAAGATACGAAAAAAATCGTATCATAAATAGATTTTAACTATTTAACTTGTTAAAATATAATTATAATATTTTAAATATTTATAATATATTTATATATAATAAATTTTATTAAAATTAATTGTATTAGTATATATAACATTATCTAATATTTATATATAATTATATATCGTATCGCATATATATATATATATATATACGCGTTGTATTAAATAGTTTTATTTAAAATTACGGATGTATAAGACACAATACCATTACATACTATACAAAATAAAATACAATGCAAATGAATTACCTGCTCTACTACCTCTGTTGCCATTTCCCATTTTGATTCCCATTTTTCATCTCTTTTGCTCTTCCGTAATACAAAACAACAAACCCTAAGTAAACAGCAACAATGTCGCCTCTTGAATCCCAATCTACTATGCCGTCGCCGCCACCTCGCTTTCGTCTCTTATTTTTCGGAAAGGTAGGTCTCCCATTCTCTCTAGAAGACTTGGTTAACACTACTCCTTCTGCCTCTTAGTATTTCACTTTTTTTCCAAAAAAAAAATCCACTCTGCCTTGTGTAGATTTTTTGCTCTGTTGATTTTACCTCTCTGAAGTCCCGATCTCTATTTACCCAGATAAATTACTGAGCTAATTTACTTTATTTGATTGTCCACAAAGCTTTTTTTAATTTAGCAAAAAGAGAGGAAATTTTCTCTTCAATTCTGCGCTTAGTTTGCATATTGGAAAAATTGTTGAAATTAAAGAGTAGGAATGAATTGTATGGTTTCATGTTTATTGGATTTTGGTCTTTTTGGTGTGGACGAACTAAGCTTAGCAGACTTAGCTCATTGAGTTGCTGTCTTAATTTTCCTTAGCAGATATGAGGTCTTGCCTTCTATTGAAATTATGTGGGAAATTAAATCTCAGCTTCAATCCTAAAAATTAAGGGAGTCATACTATGAGAGCTTATTTTTAAGAAATATAGTTGGTTTTTAGTTACCTTTTGTATGAACTGTTACATCATAGAATGTTTTAATAGAGTTGCATATTCTTAAGCTGTGCCATTTTAGGCAATAAAGATACATAATCATTGTTTGAAGAATGCTGGATTCTTATAAACCTAAATTCAGTTTTCCTGCTTATAAAAAAATATAAATAAGTACTGGGTTACAAAACAGTGATTTGGAGAAAATTGCATTGCACCTGTGTTTCTTGTTTTGAACGTGAAGTGATTTCTAAATCCACTTGTTGAATTGAAGAACATAGTTATAATTATTTTCTCTTTTATAATGCTGGCATAGATTACTCATAGTAAGAGGACCACAATCATTATTATGTTACAGCAAATCATTTCATGGATTTGGTAATGTATCCAATATTCGTATTCACCTTTCCCAACTTTTCATGTTCATTCAATGGTGTTTCTCAATAATTATTCCAGACAAACATTGAGAATCAATATTTATCATTTTCAATTAAATGGCTCTAATCTTCTTCATAAATGGGATTTACCTTCTTTATAAGTTTATTAGGACTGAACCATAAAGTATCAGCAGAAAAGATTGGCTTTAGCAAAGGAATTCAAAGAAATGTTCATAGAATGGTTGCTTTTTGAAGCACTTAAGAATTAGAATTTGCATATTTTCAATTTTAGTATGAGAAAGTAAGAACTGCATTTTGCCTTTTGTTTTGATGACAAATATGGATATGAAGTCATTGACTTTAAAAGTAGAAACACAACTTGTTGAAGTTGACTTATCTCTTTTACCATTTCAGTTATGGAAATTGGAAAATTTATACTCATCAGTCATCATTTGATCATCAACTAGGAATTATAGCCTAATAAAAACAAAATCAGTATTCATGTTAGGTAGTTCATTTTTTTTTAAAAAAAATATGCAGATAAAGAAATTATACCTTAACTCCCTTATAATGAGCTTTTCTTAATGAGTATTTTCATTTTCTTAATCAAATACTAGCATAAGACTACAGGTTTAATTGTTTTAATGTTCTGATTATTGCCTTTTTAAAGCTGGAGTTACCCTTCTTGCACAGAGTATTATCATGATGCAGCTTTTTAATACTATACGAAGTTATTGATAAGTTGGGCTAGTTTCCCGTACAAGTTTATAATCTTAGTTCTGGTAGTGCTTCTTTTCTAACTAATTATTTATTAGTAAGCAATAATTAATAGATGGTAGGATTTTCCCTGTTTCACTTATTTGGGCATGGCTTATTGGCAATAACTCCCAAATTTGCTAATATGAGGATATATATGTTTTTTGGAGTCTTAACAAAGATTTTTCTATTTAATTTTCTCAGGTACAAAGAATCTGAGCAAAATATGGGTGAAAATAGTTGAATCGATCGCAGGATCTCAAAATATTTTGTGGTAGGCTGCTTACCTCTCCTCACTAATGGTTTTTATTTACAGTGAAGTTGTTATAGAATTAATATGATGCACTATTTGAAATTAGCCAAGACTGAAAAAGCTCAAAGTTTGAATATAATTGTCCTAAAGTCTCTGTAGTTTAGGTTTTGCTTAGATCTGAAACTCAGCCAAAGAAACTTGGATGAACTCTAGTATTCAATAGAAAGTTTTGACTATTTGATACCTCAATATAATTTAAAATATATGAAAATTGATGCTCAATTAACAACTACTTCAGTCAAATTTTCCATTGTTTGATTTCAGCTTGACTTGCTTAAGTATGTTATTCCACATGAAAAGTAGTGCTTACTCCTATATAGTTGCATCTTTTATTTCCTTCGTTCCAAGCCTTTCTACTTTAGTCAACTTTTATGGTTGCAAGCACTTTTAGAATAAGCTTTATCCAGAAATTTGGTCCTTCTGTAATAAATTTGAAGCCTCCCACATCATCTTGTCATTTGTTTCTGTTAGTGATGCATTGATTTTCATGTATACACCGATTGAAATTTATTTTTGAAATATACAAAAATAACTAAATTAGGCTACTCTTTTTTAGTGTTGATGTCAAATTTTCCTTGCTTTATGGATTTCTTTTTTCTAAATTATGAATATAGTTGCTTTGAGAATTTTCAAATATACATTGACTAGGCATTAAAATTATTTTAGGTCTAAATTTTGTTATTTTTTGGTGAAATTTCTAGTATAGATGTGGTTTTTTTGTGGTGGTATATCAGAGATTTGAATTATTGTCTTAGTGTTTTTGTTTTCAATTTTGTATGTATGTATTAATTATTATTATTATTATTATTATTATTATTATTATTATTATTAACTTAATATTATGTCAATTGGATAATTTTTTTTTTCTATTTTAGTTTGACCTATATTTTATTTTTGCATATTTTACACTAGTTTAACCGTACGGACAGTTGACAGTGGCAGTGGAGTGAGTCATTCCGATTGGTGAGAAAGCATCAATCAAGGGTCCGTCTTTTTGAGATTAAGTATTGTTTTTCATTTCATTTATTTTTTATACTTTATTTGATGTATCAAAAAAAAATTTTTTTTTAATGGTTATGACAAATTTTACATTTTTAGTAGTTTGGATAAATTCATTGTATTGCACATTTTTTATTTATTGTACGATAATCATAATTTATTATTTGACATTCTTTTTTAAATTTAAATTATATTTAATAACTATTAGTAATATACATAATTGTTATTAATAATTATATATACAATATTATTAATATTGATAAGTAAAATTATTATCTAATAATTATAAAAAAAATTAAATAATCAGTGACCACAAATATAGTAGCTAAAAACTACTATATAAAAATTATTATTAAAATATAAAATACATTCAGCAACCAAATGTGTGGTCACCAAAAGTCAGCACGAACTGACCTCATAATTGATCTATTAGCAACCATATCATTAATTGTTCTTTTTTGTCTTTTTATATTATTGGCGACCCTAAAAGATCATTTAGCAACCATATTACGCGGTTGCTAATAGTGGATGCTATATGTGGTTACTGATAGCATGCACATTGTAGTTGCAGATTTACATAATGTGGTAGCTAATTTTTTATTTATTTATTTTTTTGTAGTGCCCCCTTTCTTGGTGTGCCATCCGTCTAACATCTTTAATAATTTTTGAAACAACTAGAATCCTAGGATGACCTAATCTAGCATGCTAATGATCAAGCTTTAATAAATCACTATGAAATGCCTTCGGCTGGGGCGAGAGTTCATACAGTCCCGCATTACTCTGGCTTGCAACAAAATTTCCTTGCTCTGTAGGTCCTTGACACAAAAGAAGAAGGATAGAATTCAAAGAAGCAATTATTATCCTTGGTAAATTTTTATACTAAAAGTAATGGTTTAGAAAGATTGGGAACATGAAGCACATTGTTTAACACCAAATTAGTATTTCTAATTGAAGGGTAAAAAGTCATACCAATGTGGGATTAACATTGTTTGCCCATTACCAATGGTTACTCACTCACCACTTTTATATGCTTGAGGATCAACAATGGTTTGAAAAGTGGGTGTCATATGGTGCATTGCACCAGTGTCAGGAGTCCGAGGATATTGTGGAGCAGCCATAGGCGTTGGAGGTGGATACTGAATTGGATAGCTAGGATACGACGGTTGAAAAGGTGGAGGCTGCTGACCTGTGGTGCTTGCGGATGAAAATTTCTGGTAGCATACCACCGGCGACACTTGTCTGCTGTGTGGTTATGATAGCTACAAATTTAACATCGCTTTTTGTTGGATGATCCACGATTTTGAGAAGATTTTTGTCGCACATTTGGTTGTGATGGTGGAATTGGTGGGCGAAAAGTGAGATTTGCCTCAGGAGAAGGTTGATAACTTCGTAGTAAAATCTCACGAGAGATAAACTGGCTATACAGTTCAGAAAAAGTAACAGGATCAGTTCTTAAATTTAATGCAGAAACAATGGGGTGAAATTCAATACCAATATTTCTTTAAATGACAACATTAAATTCAGCAGAAGACATTGTTCTGCCAGCAATTGCTAACTCATCAGCAAGAGATTTGGCTTTGTAGATATATTGTGGCACAAACATATCATTCTTTTTCAATTCTTGAAGTTCAACATGTTGAAGTCGTCGATTTTGAGATACAAAACCAAAAGCACTAGTGCTTTCCAGGCTACAAGTGAAGTGGTACAGCTGATGATGTATAATAAACCTCCTCTGATAGAGAAAAAAGAATCCAAGATATGAGTAATTGGTCATGTTTAAACCATTGAAGATAATTTGGATTTGGTGTTGTAGCGTCTGAATTTAGAGGAGTTGGGGCTGGTGAACCATTGATTAAGGAATTCATATTATGGTAATTGAGAAGAGGAAGAAATGGTGTCTTCCATGCAAGGTAGTTTCGTAGGTTATGTTTAATGGCAAAACTATAATTTATGGTAGCAACTGAAGTGGGTGCAACAGAGGTAACAGGAACAATTTGATTAGTCATAGTGAGGGATTGTGGCTCTGATACCATGTAATGATATTGACTGAATGGAAAAGTAATTGTTTCTCTTGTATTGATAACTCATGTAAAACAGGTTATATATATTATATAGTACAAAGAGTTTGAGATAGAGTAGAAATACAAGAAGATAGGGATAGAATTTACATAGAAGAGAAAGTGTAGTGATAAAGTTAAAAATTGAATTATCAAGATAAAGTTCTCAGCAGAAAAATTATCATATAACATGTTACTAGTGGCGTTTTCTTTTTATGCCCGCAAACAAACTTAACAACCCTCTTCTTAGTCTCCTTCGCCGTTCCCACTGCTGCAATTGGTTGTCATAGTGCCACCCAAACCCAGCGAAGACAATGCCAATTACAGGAAGAGATGTGAATGGTGTACAGGTCGAGCTCTAGCTCGTCGGGTCCACACATCTATGTTAATTTGTTCCCATATCATACACTGAACATTAAGGGTTGAAGATTGAAAATGAAAAATGAAAAGTAAAAACTGAAAAGTGGATTTGATAAAAATGAAAAGAAAAAAAACTTCAGAAATGTTGTTGTTTTTGAAAGAAAAAGTTAAAAATTGGTTAATAGTGTAAATTTTTTAGAAAATGACCCTGACTAACATTTTTTAAGACACAATTACCAATATAGCAATTCAAGTTTCAAAATCCCAAATGTATTACAATCACTTAAACTTATTTCCGCTGATAAAACCGTTTTTAAATTACTAAATGATTTTATTTGTGGAAATTGCCTTCTATGGCTCTTTCCAGCCTTTCAATCACTTCTCTTGTTGTCTTCGTCTTTCTTCTTTTCTTCATTTCCGGCGCATAAACCTCCAGCCGTTATTTTACAAATCTCAAAAATTTTCAATAGAAAAAAAACTATTCACCTCCCAATTTTCAACTACGCCATTGCTCCTATCCACAATTATGAGAAGACTGCGAGATAAGAGCCTAAGCTCAATCACATGTAATTGGTAAAATCGCTCAACTACTCTCGTCCTTTCTTCCCTCTCTTTATCTTTTTGCTCAATTTTTTTTTCTTTCTTTTCGTGATTTTCTTTCTTTTTCTTGTTTGGAAGCTTTAAAATTGCTGACAATGAATCGTGCAAACTCGGATTACATATATAGCAACTTCATCCCCAGCTTTAAGCACTAATAGATCTGACACCAGTCTCACTACCACCACCGGCTCATTTCACCATACAGATACAGCACCGAAGACCCTCCATGGTCTCAACAATCTTCGATTCTCTAAGATTTGTGCGTAGATATGAGGTTAAATGGGTTTGAATTTTTTTTGTTTTGGCATTTTGGTTTGTTTGTGATTCGAATTACTTTGTACAAATGCAAAGTGCAAATATGTTTAAAGAACTAAATTTTGAGACATCTTCCGGCAAATATGGTACTTTACCTACTCTTGAACTGTGGTTATGTAACATTTTT
This sequence comes from Balakata baccata, assembly GCA_949630135.1. NCBI lineage: Eukaryota > Viridiplantae > Streptophyta > Magnoliopsida > Malpighiales > Euphorbiaceae > Balakata > Balakata baccata. The sequence continues at coordinate 18,626 of CATIWF010052873.1, forward strand.
TTTTTTTGTAATTGTTTAAATTATGTGATTCTATTTCTATTGGTTGAAGTTTTAGTTTAGAAGTCTTGGATTTGATATATATATTGGTGGAAGATAATGGAGTTTGGAATTGGATTTGAGTGTGACGTCGGTAAATAGTGAGAATAATAATAACAAACACTTTACATATAATAATAATAATAATAATAATAATAATAATAATAATAATAATAATAATAATATCTGATAATAATTTGTATAAGTATATACATGTATAACTTTCATGCAATTCAAATATATTTTGCAATTATTTTTTTTATTTTTATTTCTATTTTCAAGTTTGAATGGAATTAGAAAACATAAAATTTATCACATTTTTATCCGTTCTGATTTTGAAATAATAATAATATCTGATAATAATTTGTATAATACATGTATAACTTTCATATAATTCAAATATACTTTGTAATTATTTTTTTATTTTTATTTTTATTTCAAGTTTGGATGGAATTGGAAAATATAAGATTTATCAGATTTTTATCCATTCTGATTTTGAAATTGTAAAACGTTTGTTTATGATGTATATAATATACATATAGTATTTATATAACTAAGATATATAAATTAAAATAATATGTTTGATAAATAGGCTGCTATTTTAAAAATATAATTTCAAAATTTTTATAATTGATACAGTCAAGAAAAATTAGATAATAAACCTTATATATACATATAACACAGTCGAGTACAAATGAAATTTTGAAATTTATGAATATAATATAACTGTAAATTAAAACTGGATAATTTAGAAGATTAGATATAACCTACATATACTACATATTCCTTACATATAAGCTTTATCATTTATAATCCACATTAATTTACTATTTTAATAACATAACTACTAATCATATACTATTTTATTTTATGTTATACATAACTACTTATACCATAATATATATATATATATATATTGCACAAGCCTAAATTTATGGCAATTGTACTGCCTAAAATTATGGCATTTTTTTTGGCCGGCCATTAAAACATGTGTTACGTATGGTTGTTAGTTTTGGAATTTTGTTTAGTAGTTTCAGTAGCTGTGACAATAAGTTTTGCTGTAGATATTTATAGTATTTTGTGTACTTTTAACTCGATACTTGTGTCAATTTCCGTAAATTTTTCTAATTACTTGTTGGTTATACCTTAATGAATTGATAAGCCTCAATTTCATACATGATTTTTTTCTTTCCCTTCATAACTAATTAATAAAACGTTTTATCAAATAGACGACTAAAATCAATTAAGCATTAGTGAATGCGCTTTCATATAATTTTTTCAAATTTTATAAACCAAGAATTTAAATTTTGTTTGAAAATTTATCCATTTTCATAAATAAAGGTCAGATAGATATTATGAAATTATAATTTCACCCATAATAATTGGAGCTTAACGAAGTATTAATTCTCATTTTAATCTCAAGTACTAGCCGACTTCCCTTTGATTGTTTTGCTCTTTAAATATTTTCTTTATAAGAAATTATTAGTTTTGTCAAATAACAAGTAGCAATAATAATATTTAGGATGCTAAATCTGAAATTGAAATGTCTTATTATACAAAGAAAAATAGCCCTCATGCATTTGTTTTAGACTTAGAAAAACAACTTTCATTTGAATCAAAATTAACTCAATCATTCAAACTAGCAATTAACTAAAAACAATTCTCAAAGTATAACGCACAAAATTCTTCCAAAAACTTATTTCTATCCTCCTAAACTAATATTCATAATGACTAGCAGTCGTCAACTGCCGACTCCAATACCATGGCTTCCAAAAACAAATCCACTATGATTATTTCTTAATATCGATGGAGGGATTAGAATTCAGAACAGATGCATGGATGTATAACAATATCAACACTGAAATGTGTTATCACCGAATAGTATTTCATTTTCCGGCCGGCAACTGCTCACAATTCGCTACTCAATGCTTTGCATCCTCTTCTTCACACAGCTTCCAGTACTCGTTTGAGTCCTTTAAGTTATTTAGCTCATCCACATCACTGATGTCCACTTTTATAATCCACCCCTTCTCGTATGGGCTTGAATTGACCTGTAAGAGTAGAAAGCCAACCTAACCACAAAGCTAGAATAGAATACATAAAACCAAAACACTTCTTGAAGAATATTATTTTCCTGATTAAATATGTGAATGAGGATCACCTTTTACTTATTCTTAAATACATTGTTTCAAGCTTCATACTTGCAAATCTTTTCTTCTCTCCCTCAACCCCAACCCTTTGTTCCAGCAAATATTAGTACTTGGTAATAGGAAAGGCCATGTCAGAAATAATATATCATATACCAACAATTATTAACGAGTCATTAAAAAAAAAAAACAATTATTAATGAGATTGCCATTTAAGGACAGAAACTCACTATAAGGGAGAACAAAATGCTTATAACTCAAGCATTGTAGTCACTTGCGTTTATAGTTGGATTTCAATGTTGTGGAGTCCTGGATATAACTATACATGTAAACCTGAACACAACCTATTTACTTTTGCTAAAACCATTTATGACTTATTTATTAAGCAACTACATGGTTCAGTTCAATGGTTCAGTTATAAAACAGGGCAAGTCTGTGCACGCATTATATCACTGGAAGTTGCTCTAACTAATATATCTATCTATAAATAAACCAAATACAATAAACTAATAGAAGAATTAAAAAATGCATTTATGCATGCATGAACGTATAAACATGTTAGAATAACCGACTGCATTTTGGTTATAATTGTCCCTCAAAATTTGAGATAAATAAACGATAAAGCGGATCATTTTTTCATTGAAAATGTTTAACAGGTTAAACATAATGACCAAACAAATTAGTTGAGTTGTTAAATAGGTTAAACATAATGACTGAACAAGACCTCTCATAGTCATGGGTTATATCCACATTGCCACCCAAACATGGGAGCAACCAAGATTAATAAACACCATACTGATTTTTGAAGTTCAATAAGCAAACATTGAACTATAGATATCAGAAATGAAAAAGCATGTGCTGCTCAGATCATCTTATAACTGACATTAAACTAAATTAGATTGATCATGGATAAAAATTAGTAACTTAGTAGCAAAATTTTTAATAATTCAAGACGAAGGAAGAAATGAAAATAAACTGCATTAGTTAGGTGATAACGAATGGCTGGGATTGAAAAGAATTTAGCATAGATAATATTCAGTGTTAAAAATAGTTAGGTATACTAAACAGGATAGAAAGAAATTAATATGTGAGCGAAAGAAGGCTGTTAAATACAGGAGGTCCACTTCAACAATAAAACCAAGAATAACTAATCCTTCTATTAGAAACAATAAACAGAGATATAAGGAACACGAGTGCATGTGCAGAAGCATGCGTATGAGAGAGAGAGAGAGCTGTCTGATTTAGGATGTTTATTAGTAACTATGAGCCTGTGAAATCCATGATTCCATATAAGAATCTATTCGTCAAGAGTCAGACTAGTTTGAAACATGAGAATTTATAATTTCTCAACACTTTAATTCCTTTGAAAATTATGAATGTGTTGATAATGGTTTAGCTAAGCTTGAATTAAAAATATCTAAACTGCATTAGAGGGAAAGAAAAAAAAAAAGGAATGAATTCTTATACTATCAGGTTTATCTGGCACTTCTTTTCTTCTTTTCCTTCCTGACGCACTTCTTGTGCTTATGTTACTGGTATAGTGAGCTTTAGTTTGACAATAAGCTTAAAGAACAGGGCTTCAGTTGCATTAGAAAAAATTCACATATTCACCTGAAACCCTTCAAAAAAGGCGCTCAAATTCTATAAAGAGTGAAATATAAAAGTAATTTGATGTGATATAAATGTGACAAAAATAAATAGCATCACATCAGGATACTAACCAAACCAGGGAAGTTGTCCAATTCTTCATTGACTTCAACCACTGTCCCTGAAACAGGAGAATTTATATCGCTAGTTGCCTTCACACTTTCAACTGCACCAAAACTGTTGCCCTGCTTTACAGTGGCACCCACTTCAGGTAATTCTACATATACAACATCACCTAAATGATCTTGAGCATGATCACTTATACCAACAGTGGCAGAATTGCCTACAACTTTCACCCATTCATGTGTGTCGGCGTACTTCAGATCCTCTCGAACTGCAGAAGAATTGAATAGTATAAACAAAAGAAACAAAAGCTGAAATTGTAAGAATTAGAGATTCGTAATCTCCCGAAACTGAAAACCAGAAAAGTAATGAAGCATCTGCAGAAACAAATGGCAATGATAGCCTAATGCAAGATCAATGCAGCGGAATGAAGAAAGAACCACCGATGGATGAGTGATACATAATCAATGCAGTAGAATAATATTTCATTTATGTCTATTTACCATTAAAAATTTTGCTTTTACCCAAATAAACAATCTCTATTGGTTGCCTCCACATTAGCAATAGAAAACTAAAAACAATGTGTGCGCATGCGCATGTGTATATATATATATGTGTGTGTGTGTGTGTGTGTGCTATCCTAAATTCTTGCCATGTGGACAAAATTTACTTATTTGTGTTGCGTGCATGTATTACTTCTCTGACATTGTATAATTTAATATAATGTTGGTAAATTAGAAAAGACATGATTTTAATAATAAAATCTTATAATCAAGGACAGATCTGATTATTTCTTTGATTATAGAAATTTCAAATTTGATTATTTGATAATTTCTTTTATTGTAGGGGTTCTAGAGTTTTTCTTCTTTTATAGATATGTAACTATTTGTCAATAATAAGAAAAAGAATTCAGATTTTTCTTCTTCTCCCTATTGTTTTTTTTTTCTACATAGTATCAAAGCTCTAGGATGGATTACAAAGCTACTATTGTTGGCGCTAGGTCAGTGTCTTTCGAAGAAAGTAGCACCATGACATCGTCAAAAGGAGGAGGAAACCCAGCAACTATTTCTCTATCTGATAATTCCTTAAAAATCACCATTCATAAGTTGAAAGACAAAAATTACCTTGAATGGTCCTAGTCCGTGAGGTTAGTAATAGAAGTCAAAGGGAAATTAAGTTATTTGAATGGTGAAGTGAAACTGCCAGCCACAAACGATCCTAAATATAGGCAGTGGCGATTAGAGAACTCAATGATGACAGCCTAGGTGATCAAGTCTATGGAACTAGCCATCGGCAAGCCCTTTATATTTCTTCCAACAGCATTCGATGTGTGTGATGCTGTAAAGAAAATATATTCAGATCTGAATAATAATTCACAACTATATGAATTGAACACTAGAATGTGGAAAATAGCAGCAGGGAGATCATGAAGTGACTGCATATTATAATGATATGAGGGTTATTTGCAAGAGTTGGATTGATTTGAAGAAGAGGAATGGGAAAGCACAAGTGATTGTACCCAATACAAGAAGAAAATTGAAAGAAGTAGGGTGTTTGTCTTTCTGGCAAGTCTAAATAAAGAGCTTGATGAAGTTCGGGAAGGCATATTGGGGCGGAAACCATTGCCCTTCATACGGGAAATGTTCTTTAAAGTACGTAGGGAGGGAAGAAGCTTGATGAAAAGTGATGTTGAAAAATGATAATGGTAAAAAACTAGAAAGTGAAGGATCTACACTTGTGGCTCAAAGTGCTGATGTTGAAGTAGATAGACGTGGGGGAAAGATTAAACCTTGGTGTGACCACTGTCGGAAGCCATGGCATACTCGTGAAACCTGCTAGAAGTTATATGGTAAACCTGCAAACGGAAAAAAGAAATCGGGTGGTGATAATAAACCAAAAGGAGATGCTCAAGCATTTCAAGTGAGCAATTCAAATTCAAGGCAGCAGTCATCCTCAAAGTCTCTTCCTTTCATAAAGGCACAATCAAAGCATTTATACAAAATGTTTCAATCTGGTTCTCTGGGAAATTCTTCTATTCCATTTTGTTCTATTGCTCAATCAAGTATTTCCTCAATTGCAACCATTGTGTCTTCAAAGTTTACTGCTTCGATATTAGATTCAGGTGCTACTGACCATATGACCGGCACATAGCAATTTTTTTCCAATTCCTTACCTTATGCAGGAAATCAAAAAGTTAAAAATGCAGATGGTTCCTTTCCCACCATTGCAAGAAAAGGAACGACGTCAATTTCCCCATCACTATACATTGAAAATGTTTTTCATGTTCCTAAGTTATCATATAATTTTTTGCTATTCAACAAATTAACCCTTTATCATAATTGTTGTGTTAATTTTTTGTCTTCTCACTGCGCATTTCAAGATTTAACCTCGGGGATGACGATTGGGATTGTTAAGTGTTAGACCCCCAATCAAATCTAGTTATTCAAGGTGCCAAATCATAAGAGGTAAGGGGCTGCTAGGTGGGGAGAATTAGTTATGTTAAGCTGGTATAAAGGTATATAGGTTTGTTTTAGATCAAGGCAATCTGTTATGCCTAGGGATCAATAATACTTTAGAATAAATATTGTTTGGGCTAGAGAATGGAAGGTATGTGAGCTTTCTTCTTTGTGGGTCTTTTGGGGAGAGCTGGGATGACTTGAAAATCTTTCATTCCTTGTATCGTTTTAAATTTAGATTGCAATACAAAATTTCTCTTTTTCTCCATACTTAACCGAGAATTTGTGTTGTGGGTTGTTGTTGGACCTTTGTTGCTTGCTTGCAGGTGATAAATATCTCAGGTCATAACATTTGGTCTCAAAGGATCTCGATTCTCCATGGAAACAAAAAGCCAAGCTGCTGGAAAGAAAGGCAAAGCGCGGATAGATGAACTAAAAGGTAGAATTGAAGTGATTCATGCTCAGTTGGACAAGTTGGATCGACTGGACATTGATAAGTTGAATGCAAAGCATGAGCGAGTTCCTTTGCTGGAAGTCAGCCTTACGATGCTCCTCCAATAGAATAATTCAGAATGAAATAGAGAAGAGGTTTCTTCACAGGCTCCGACTGTTGATGAGACTCTTACTGGTTTAGCTGTGATGGCCAAGGATAAAGGAAAAGCTACATAATGGTGGAGGCCGATGAATCATCAGATCCAACTCCATTGAGCCCTCAACCGGAAATTTTTCCATGAAAATTGGAGTTACCTATCTTTGAAGGCCAAGATTCAGATGGATAGTTGCTGCAGGCTGAGAAGTATTTTGAACTCTATGGATTTTCTCCTGCAGAAAAACCAAAGGTGGTTGTTGTATGTCTTAAGGGGGATGCCTTGGCATGGCATTACTATGAAGAAAGTTGTCGGACTTTTAGGGTGTGGCCGGATTTCAAATGGTTGTTGCTGGAAAGGTTTCGTTCAACTCAGACTAGCAACATGATGGAGCAACTTCTTGCTCTCCGGCAAACCTCTACTGTAATGGAGTATCGCCGTTAATTCGAGCTCCTCCATGCTCCTTTCCCCAACCTTCTTGAAGCTGTATTGGAGAATTCATTCATAAATGGGCTGAAGGACAATATCAAATCTGAGCTGAGATTATGGGAACCACAGAGCCTGGGCCAGATTATAAGAGTGGTCCAAATGCTTGAGGATAAAAATGAGGAGGCTGAACGGTACTGTTTGGGAAATGTTTTCTCACCATCTGCTAGGAAGTTTCGGCTCTCTTCTGCCCTAACAGGTATGCTTACTATCCCTAGATCTTCTTCTTCTCCTTCTTCTTTCCCAAAGCCTACTCTCTCCACATCCCCTCAATCTACGCAAACAGCCAGCCCCACAACCATCACTTCCTCTACTTAGACTTTCTCTACACCCATCTCCACCTCAAGTACCACCACTTCCTCCAAGTTCAAAAAACTGACTAATGCCAAGATTAAAGTGGAGGGAAAAGAGATTGTGTTTTCACTGTGATGAGAAGTTTGGTCCGGGCCACAAATTTAAGAATAAGGATTTGCAAGTGTTATGGATAGAGGAGGAAGTTGACACTTCTGATGACAGTGAGCAGTAAATGAGTGATGAATCAGGTTCTTTGGCTACTGCAGATAACATGCAGCTCTCTGTCTTCTCTAGTGGGCTTAACAACTCCACATTCTATGAAGCTCAGGGTTATGTCCACCAGCAAAAGGTCATTGTCATGGTCGATTGCAGGGCCTCCCATAATGTCATTTCCTCCACACTCATCTCTACTTTAAACTTTCCAGTCACCCCCACTACCAACTTTGGGGTAACTCTTAGCACAAGGGAACAGATCTAGTCTGCAGGCTTTGCTGTCAATTATGTCTCACTTTACCAGAAATTGACATAATTGCTTATTCCTTTCCTCTTCCGCTGGGAAATACGGATTTAATCCTTAGGTATATTGGCTCTTGTCTTCAGGAGCATCGTAAATGAACTGGACAGAAATGACAATGGAGTTTATTGTGGGTTTTCGACAGGTACAATTATGAGACGACCCTTCCTTATACAAGACTTAAGTATCTCTCCATGCTATGCACCGTAATCTGCTTCATGAAGGGCAGAGATTTTTTCTTGAATTTCAAAAGCTAGGAAAGTCTTGAGCAGAAACCATCAAAATATAGGTATCCTCTCACCTGATCTTACTGCTTTAATTGAACAGTATAGTGATATCTTCAACACACCTACAGGTCTTCCCCCATCTAGAAGTAAAGACCATGCCATAAACTTGAAAGAGGGTACATCGCCTATCTCAATGCGGCCCTATCATTATCCTCATGTGCAAAAAGATGAAATCGAGCAAGTGGTGGCTGAAATGTTAGTTGCTGGAATCATACAACCCAGCAACAGCCCCTATTCCAGTTCAGTACTGCTTGTAGAGAAGAAAGATGGCAGTTGGCGCTTTTGCGTTGATTATTGGGCTTTGAATCGAGGTATTGTCTCGGATAAATTTCCCATCCCTGTAATTGAAGAGTTACTTGATGAGCTCTATAAAGCAGTTATCTTTATGAAGATCGACCTCAAATCTGGGTATTTTCATATCTGGGCCCGCTTTAAGGATATTCCCAAGATGGCTTTCCGCACACATCAAGGGCATTATGAATTTCTAGTAATGTTGTTCGGCTTGACCAATGCTCCTTCAACATTCCAATCCTTGATGAATGAAGTTTTTCAACCATTTTTGTGGAAGTTTGTTCTCGTCTTCTTTGACGATATTCTGATCTATAGCAAATCTACAGTTGAACATCTGGAGCATATTCAATAGGTATTTTTTGTCCTTAGAGAGCACCAATTATTTGCTAATGTCAAGAAATGTGTCTTTTCACAGCCTCGTATTGAGTATCTTGGACATATCATCATTAATGCCAAAGGAGTTTTAGCTGATCATACTAAGATCCAGGCCATGGTGGATTGGGCAGTTCCCACTACCCTTCGAGCTCTGAGGGATTTTCTAGGGCTCACGGGTTACTACAGGCACTTTGTGTGCGACTATAGCAAAATAGCCTGGCCCCTCACTCAACAATTACAAAAGGATGCCCTCAATTGGGATGAGATAGCTCAAAGGGCTTTCCAGCAACTCAAAGATGTAATGACCAAGATTCCAGTATTAGCCTCACCTAATTTTTGTAAACAATTTGTTGTGGAAACGGATCCTTCAGGATTTGGTTTAGGGGCTGTGCTTATGCAAGATAATCGGCTTCTAGCCTTTTATAGTCAGGAATTGAGTTCTTCAGCCAAGACTAAATCAATTTATGAACATGAACTGATGGCAATTGTTTTTGCAGTTAAGAAATGGCAATCCTATTTAGTGGGGGTAGTTAATGGGGAATATACCAAATGGCTCCATAAATTGATGATTTGCTTACAATTTTGAAATTCAATACAAGCCAAGTTCCTCTAAAATGGCAACTGATGCCTTGTCTCGATTACCCGAGAATCCAACTTTATCTACTCTTTCAAGCCCAGTACTGCTGGATTTTGGGGATATTCCATCTCAAATTTCAACTAACCCTTTCCTTTCCAATATTCAGCAAGCTATACAACAGAATTCTGGTGCTTATCCCCATTATTAATTAGAGGTAGGGCTGCTAGGTTATAAAGGTTGACTCACTCTTCCCTCTGATTCTCTTTACATACCGACATTACTGCATGAATTTCATTGTAGTCCAACTAGTGGCCATGCGGGAATTCAGCATACTTAAGGATCAAAAAGCAATTCCAAGATTATGTGCAAGCTTGTGATGTTTGTCAATGAGGAAAATATGAGGCAATGGATCCAGCAGGGCTGTTACAGCCATTACCAATTCCTGACAAGGTTTGGGAAGATATCACTATGGATTTTGTGGAGGGCATTCCCAAATCTCATGGCTGACTCAATTTTGGTGGTAGTTGACCGCCTCTCCAAGTACGCTCATTTTATAGCTCTTCAACACCCATTTACAGCCCCTCTTGTTGCTCGGATGTTTCTAAAAAAAGGTGGTGCGCCTTAATGGCATTCCTCGTAGCATTATTTTAGACCGTAATAAGATTTTCATGAGTCATTTTTGGTGGGAGCTGTTTACTTTATAAGGATCTGAGTTGAAACGCACCACTGCTTATCACCCCCAAACGGATGGACAATCCAAGGTGGTGAACTGCGGCTTAGAGATTTATCTCCGCTGTTTTACCATGGATAAACCCTCCAAATGGTTTGACTAGTTGGCTTGGGCAGAGTTACATTACAATACAGTTGCTCATTCTTCTATTGGCATTTCTCCTTTCCAAGCACTCTATGGGCATGCTCCACCACCATTGGTTCGGTATGAGTGGGGATTTGCCGCTAATATGGAAGTTGAGACTTATCTCCTTCACCATGATGCTTTGTTTGATGAATTAAAAGAGTAGTTACATAGAGACCAGCAGAAAATGCAATATTTTGCAAACAAGCACAGGGCAGTTTCATTTGTTGTGGGAGATCTTGTTTATATGAAGTTACAGCCATATAGGCAATCTTCCTTAACACAGCGCAACAATGAAAAATTGGCTCCCCGTTACTATGGCCTTTTTCCCATTGCTAAACGCATTGGCCAAGTAGCTTATGAGCTAACCCTTCCAACAACTACTCAAACCCATAATATTTTTCATGTCTCTCAATTGAAGAAGGCTGTTGGTTCCAAAAATTGTGTTGCTACAATTCCTATGACACTTACGGCTGACTTGGAATTATTAGTGGAGCCTTTCAAGCTATGATGGGTAAGGCCAGCCACCAATCGCTCTGGCACAGAAATTCTTGTTCATTGGAGGCATATGCCTGCCTTTGAAGATTCCTCAGAGTTTGTTGACTTAATTGCTACACAATTTCCTTCTTTCAACCTTGCGGACAAGGTTGCTCTTTGGGAGGCGGGTAATGTTAGACCCTCAATCAAATCTACTTATTCCAAGCACCAAGTCACATGAGGTAACGGGCTACCAGGTGGGGAGAATTAGTTATGCTAAGCTGGTATAAAGGTATATAAGTTTGTTTTAGAGCTAGGCAATCTGTTATGCCTGGGGAACAAAAATATTTTAGAATAAATACTGTTTGGGCTAGAGAGTGGAAGGTATGTTCCATTCCTTGTATCGTTTTGAATTCAGATTGCAATATAAAATTCCTCTTCTCTTCCATTCTTAACTAAGAATTTGTGTTGTGGGTTGTTATTGGACCTTTGTTGCTTGCTTGCAGGTGATAAATATCTCAGGTCAAAACGCTAAGAAGAACGGTGGTCTCTACTTCTTTGAGGATAGGTTGACCTTTGAAAGGCAAGATCAACACAATTGTTTCAATTCTATGTCTTTTTCTAGTAATAGTGAGATTTTGTTATGACATTATCATTTGGGACATTCTAGTTTTCATTATTTAAAACATTTGTTCCCAAAGTTATTTATGAATAAAACTCAATTTGTTTTTCAATGTAAATCTTGTGAATTAGCAAACATCATCGTGTTGTTTTTCTATCACAGCCTTATAAAAAATCAGAACCATTTACCATGTGTCAACTTTGTTTGGAGAATGTTGGTTCATTACTTTTATTGATATCATAGTAGAGTCACATGGGTTTTCTTGCTAAAAGACAAATATGATGCTGGAAATGTGTTTAAAGATTTTTATAAGATGATTCAAACACAATTTCAGACTTAGATTAAGATTTTTCGAAGTGATAATGGCAAGGAATTTTTCAACAATGTATTACGAAAATTTTTTACCGAAAAAGGAGTTATTCACCAAAGTTCGTATAGTAATACACATCAACAAAATGAAGTGCTTGAAAGAAAAAATAAATATCTTCTTGAAATGGTTAGGGCTACAGTTTTACAACTAAAGTGCCTAAATATCTTTGGGAGGGAAGTAGTTTTAATAGCCAGTTATTTGATTAACAGACTTTCTACACGAATTTTGGATTTCAAACATAGTTGTTAAAAGCGAAATGTGCACCAAGGCGATAAGGGCTCTTATTGCCCGAGGAGAAGTAAGGCACACAAAATAAAATAAAATAAACCTAAAACTCATATCACAACATAACACCTACATAAAATAAAACCATAAACTTAACTCGATACCAAAGAAAAGCAATTTAAAAGATCAAGGCATAATATTCAATAGGCAAAACAATAAAAAACATGCGCAAAAGAGATAATAAAAGTAAAATATAGTCTTATAAATAGCTAGAAGTCTTAGTCCTAAAGTAGAGTAGTACTATTATACTAAGATTATAGTATGCATTGGGTGGTTTAGACATGCACACATATTTCCAACCTGGGTTACTTCTAGTATTATTACTACAAGGTGCACTCGAAGCACCATTACTTGCCTCAACCTCTATTAAGTATTAAACTGCATAAATAAACTTTTGCATAATTTTTCAATGAATAAAAATCAAAATACTTCATAAATCATGCACAACATCATAAGGCACAAGCATTGTCATTTTCAAATCAAATATATTCTTTTCTTAAAAAACAATTTAGAAAACTTCTATAATGGAGAATAAAAGCTCAAGGAGCACACCTCAGAAACATCACCTGCCTTTGGGCTGCTCAAGGTGCCACAGCCAGCGCCTTGTGTGCCTAGCACTTGAGGCGCCTTTGACAACTATGATTTCAAAACACCTATCAAAGTTTTCATTGAAAGTTTTCCTCATACTAGGCTAATAACTGATATTCCCTTAAAAATTTTTGGTAGTGTGACACTTGTTTATAATCATGACCCACAAGGTCAAAATTTCACCCAAGATCTTATAAATGCATCTTTGTTGGTTATCCCACTAACTAAAGAGGTTCCAAATGTTTTGATCCAATTTCACGAAAATCATTTGTGTCTATAGGTGTCACTTTTTTGCAGGAACTTTTTATTATAGCAACTTTCATCTTCAGGAGGAGAATAACATAGGAAGATGGTTTTTTAGATAGTTCTGATTTAACAGTTGATTTGTTCCATGATGATGGCTTTCCTGATGATGTCTCTAATAATCTGGGTGAGACAATTTCATCTCAAAATAACACTAACAAAGTGATAGCAATAGATAGGAAACAATATAAAGGTCTTGTTTATTCAAAGGAATATCTAGCACAAAAAAGGCAGACTACGGTTCCACTAGAACTCCAAGAGTCTAATCAAAGGTTGAATCTTGAAGTTCACAATGATTCTTCTAAAGTGCCGAAAAATTTTCCTTCAAGTAATTCTAAGTCTAGTTCTTCCCATCAAACCGATGAAGCCATTTTTGAGGAGATAAGGGCCTTGGAGAAGAATGCTACTTGGGAAAAGGTGGACTTACCAAATTAAAAGCTGTGGTTAGGTGCAAGTGGATGTTTACCCTGAAGAATAATACAGACATATCCTTGGAAAGATACAAGGTACAATTAGTAGCTAAAGGCAAAACTCAGACCTATAGAGTAGATTATTCAGAGACCTTTTTTCCGGTAGCCAAGTTGAATACAGTTCGGGCCTTTTATCTTTTGTAGCAAATCTTGACTGGCCACTAATTCAACTTGATGTAAAAAATGATTTTTTGAATAGAAACTTGGAAGACGAGTTTTACATGGAACATCCACCTGGTCTTACTGAAGGATTTGAAGGGAAGGTGTGCCAACTGAAAAATTTCTTATATGGACTCAAACAATCCCCTAGAGCCTAGTTTAAAGATTCACAAGGTTTGTTAAAGGGCAAGGGTATAGTCAAGGGCAATCTGATCATACTCTATTCACAATTGTTTAGTAACTTGGGTAGAAGTTTTTGTTAATTTAATTGCACAAGAAAGAACTATAAAATTTTGGTTTTCTCTTAGTATGATATTCAATACTTTCTTTGCAATGCTCTATATCCAGTTACATTATTTAATTGCATGTGATTTATCTTTTAGGTTGGATGGTCATGGATCTCTTTGGTAAAAACAGTTTCTGAGACTAAGTGTGGAACTGAGTGCAATGAGTAATGCTACCACATTTCTTCCTTGAGATATCTTATCCTACGTACTATTGGGCAATGAGTAATGCTACCTCATTTCTTCCTTGAGATATCTTATCCCACGTACTACAGCTTACAAATTTGTTTGTTTCTTATGCAGAAAATTTTCCAAGCAATTTGCATGAGTAGCCAAGTAACTTTTGCCTAGTAATTTTGTGTACAATAATTTAATTATGACAATGCCATTTCAGTCTAATAAAAGGTTTTCCTTTGCAATACCATCTGTAGGGTTCTATAACTTCATATACAATTATACCATCATATACTTACCTGAGCAGTTCTATTTTAGCCTTAGTTACATGTTTATGTCTAAAAAGGATTATATGTCTTACTGAATTTTACCTTATGAAGTCCAATGACTTGAAACACATACATATAACTATATGACAATGGTTTGGTTTTATTTTTGGTTTAATATAAGCATAAGTTTGTATCAATCAGCTTGTTTGCAATGGTCTCACAAATACATCAATGAACTTCCATTTTTACCACAACTTATGCAGCTGCAAGGTTCAGACATAGATTAGCCTTCGTTATTAGTTCTAACAGTCTTTTGGTGAATATATATCCTTTAATAATTGCTAATTGAGTTTTGTTTGAGAAATTTATACTGAGTGGATTGAACATTACTAAATTATGAGATTGATGCATTTAAATTATTGCAAACAAAGCTGGAATTTTCAAGTTAATTGAAGTAAGTTAACAATAGAGCGATTGAACAACTAATAACAGCAGCAACATATTAATAATCTAGATGTTCTCCAGGGAATTGCTGTTGTGGTCATAGTTGTTTATATTTCCTATTCTTCACTTCTTTATTATGGGCATAGATTGGAACTTGAAGAACAACAGAAATTTATTGATTTGTAATCTTCTTGCACATTCTTGACCTGTGTATATTAGAAGCTTCAATATGATTGGGGCAGGGGATATTTTTTTTTTTTTTTTTTGGTAAAGCCCTACGGCATGAGACTTTTCTTTTCTATATTGACCATCTCTACTAATATGCTATAAATATCATTGTATAATTATTTATTGGAAATATATAAATTAACATCTTTTTATTATTTATGACAGTTGATGATAAATCACAAGCAAACAAAAATAGGACAACAGGTCTTATGGAGCAATAAGAAAGCAGGCGGCTTGCTTGAATTGCTTTTAGTTCAACTACGGTGAAAACACGTGAATACAATATTGTTGTCAAATTGTACTACAGGTGTGATATTGGAACAGTTTGCTCTATGCTTGACAGAACAGTAGTTTGGGGTATATTGACAATGAAGTTGTAGAATACTTTATTTTTCTAGCAAATCACTCCAAAAGGTACCCACGTTTTCTATCTAAAAGTTTAGGACATCTTCCATCTTTGAAAGTTGAATCCATGAAGAAACAAGATATTATTATAAATATATAAATACATATCATATTGGCAAGACAAGACACTAGAGTTTTTTATCATGTCAAGAATATCATTAAATATTCTAAGCAGGTTCTTTCTAAAATTATTATCAATCCTTCCTAAGAGATGGAAATTTAGAGCCCATCTGTCATATCTATTTCCTGAATGTAAGATTGCAGCATATGCATTCCCAATAAATCTGTCCAAATTGTTCTTATGCTCTGTTACAATCCTAAATTCAATGTAATTTCATAACGTGCAGAGACCTTCAACTGAAAAATAAAAAAAAGTTCACTAAACAATTTAAGAATCTATTCTTAAGAATACTAAAGAACGCATAAAAGTTCAAAATTTCTTACAATGAATTAAAAAAAAAAAAAAAGAATCCAAATAACACTAGATCAATCAGTATT
This sequence comes from Balakata baccata, assembly GCA_949630135.1. Classification (NCBI taxonomy): domain Eukaryota; kingdom Viridiplantae; phylum Streptophyta; class Magnoliopsida; order Malpighiales; family Euphorbiaceae; genus Balakata; species Balakata baccata. The sequence goes on from CATIWF010052873.1 coordinate 34,815, forward strand.
TGGCAATACAAACAATAACCTGAATAAAACAAAAGATTTTACTCGAAGGGAAAACCAGTGCACCGGTCACATAAAAAAGAAATTCCAAACTTGAAAAAAATACTCAAGCCAATGCCAAAACCAAACACAGCCCAAATGAAAAAAACCTTTTATTAATAAGATCTACATCTATATGAATGCTGCATGAATGAGATATGCTTCTATAAAAAGATCACTATAAAGAAACAAGAGAGAAAAAATCAAGAAATCATGAAGAAATATAGCATTTACCAGAGGAAAAGCCTCTGCGGAGAACTGAGATCCTGAGGCATGAAGCAGCCCTTGAAGCCCACAACATGCTTGTAGCCATGGAGAGCGAAATCAAAGAACACTAGTTTGGCTTCTGTTTGAAAACGCAGAGTGCTGCTTCCACTTTGTCGGTTTATTTTCTTTTTATATTGGCGAGAGGGTTGGTGGGTGTTCTGTATTATGATTAGTTTGTATCAGAACAATGAAGAAAAAAAAAGGTTATATAGGTAGTGGGTCGATGTGTCAACAAACCCTGAAAACAAAAGTTGGTAAGTGATGCAGTATTTTAAATATATGATACGTAATATTTTAAAATATAATTTATAACAGAAAATTACTTTTTTATATAATATAAAAACTTTTTCCATCACTCTTGCATTAAAAGAGTTTACAGCACACCGGTTAGAAGAGTTTAACAGTTTGCTGATGTAGGTTATCCACGTGTGCAAAAAAAATTCCATGTAGAAATTTTATACAAGACAGTCATTTTCTCTCTTTTCCTCACTTTTTCATCAACCAAACACCATAAAATAGTCATTTTCTTTCACGTTTTTTCAATTTCTCATCAACCAAATACAACCACACACCATGAAATTAGCCACATTTTCTTTCACTTTTCCTCATTTTTTCATCAATCAAACACCATGAAATTAGTCATTTTTTCACTCTCTTATTTTTTGCCAATTTCTCCATCTTTCATAAACCCACAACATCCAACTTCTCATCCTACCATTTTCGCCCAAACAAAAATACCAGTAAAAATTCACACCACCTAACCAAGACCCACACCATTTGCAGCCACCGAGAAATCCAAGCGTCGCCGACCCACCACGATCGCGGCTTCTCATCTTACCGAGAAGCCCAAGCATCGCCTGCCATCCCAAGAGCCATCGATCCCAAGGCCAAAGAGACCCATATCATGGTAGAGTCCTCCATCAAGTAAGTATTTTTAGTTCTTGGAAAACCACTGTGATTTATAACTTTGTCGAATGTTGAAAATTGCTATGAAAATAGACTGAATGTGGCTTGTAATGTCTTTTTCTTATGTTTCTGTTACTTTGTTGCAGCAAAGAGCTCTCAGATCACCTTTATAATTAGGCTTTTAGTTGGAAAATTTTATTCTCAAGTTTAAACAAAAAGGAAATTTACAAGTAATTCCAACTCTCTAGCTTTCTTGACATTACACTTGTGCTATGAGTTTGCTGTGTGATAGAACTAGAATTTTTCTTTGTAAAGAAATTCCCTTGAATTGGCTTAAGATAAATTTCGGCCTGAAAATAATTTATTTGGCCTAGGGAATGAGTATGGTGATATTTCCTTGAAGAAATAGGATGAATTTACATGATACCTGTTTAGTCTTTGGGTTGGAATTATTATGTCATAGCCTAAAACTTGCAAATTTCGGCTTTTGTTGGGTAATGGGTGATGAAAGGAAATATTTTGGCCTGGAGTCCAATGGAGAATTCAGCCTATAGAGTGTTTTGAATTTACTAGGCTTTGCTTGTCACTAATAAATATTTAAAAATGGCACTAGAGAGCTAAATCAAATACTTGAGTTTTTATTTACAGCTGATGAATATTTAATGTAGAGAATGTTGCAGAGTTGCTAAAGTAAAGCAAGCATTAGCTATTGGTGAGCAACTACTAGTGAGGGCATTAGTCGCTAGTGATAGCTACAGCTACTGGTGGCAACATCATCTAGAGAGCTAACTCAGCAATTCTCTAGCAATACAACACTAACACCAAAACTCTCCAGCTCCTCAACAACAGCACTAGCACTAGCTCTCTAGTAATAACAACTCCCTAGCAATATCAACTCTCTTCAAGGTAATTCCTCTCTGATTGATGCTGATGATGAGTCTTGTTAGCTCTAAGGCTGGTTCAAGGAGTAATTTGTGTATGACATATTGATAATGGAAATCACTGAACACTAGCACGAAAAGCACCACAGCTATGCATTTATGATGACAAGGTGGCATTGAGCCAACCTATGACTAATGTTTTGCTGATGACTAATGAGATCACTGAACACATTCACAAAAAGCACCACAACCATGCCTTTTGCATTGACGATAAGGTGGCAATTGAGCCAACCTCTGATGATATTTGCTTGATGAATGTATGAATTCACTAAACACATGCACAGATGCACTACAGCCATACAATTGCATTGATGATAAGGTGGTAATTGAGCCAGCCTATGATATTTATTTGATGATGATGATGATGATGATGATGATGAATTTACTGAACACACTCACAGATGCACCATAGCCATGCATTTACATTTTAGTGATCAAGGTGGCACTAGGCCAACCTCTAGGTATGTTGTGTGCTAGATCTTATAGGATATCTATGAATTGAGCAAAAGAAGAGTGACCCTAAGGCCTACTTTTTCACATGAATATTTTTATTTGTTGATACAGTGGTCCTTTGGCCTACTAAAAACAAAAACCTATTTAGCTCAATACCTCTCTTTTTTGTTCTTAGAGAGCAACTAGGGAGGTCGTTTAAGTATGCCCATTCTCTGCTTCCTCTTGCCTTTTCTTAGTTGCTTTCTATCTCTATAACCTCCTTTTCTGAGTCCTTATTAATTTATGAGGGGATTTTCTATGCTAGACTCAGTGCCATTGTTGACCAACTGGTACTAGAGGTGGCACCACAAATCTCCTCATAATGAGCAATCTTTCTTCTAGGGTTGAATTTCTCTTAGAGCTTTGGTGTTCTCTAGGTACTTGTCTTCTAGAACTTGGAATTGAAACAGCTCTATCTCTCCTTGGTGAGTGACTACTCCCTAGAGCTCTCTTTCTAGAGTGCCTTGGAGAATATCTACTCCCTAGATCATTTCTCTCAAAGGTTGATCTTGAATCCCTTTTTCTATTCCCTAATGAGTGTCTTCTCCCTAGGATTTTTCCTTTAAGAGTCGGCCTTAGGTAGGCCTGATCCTTAACCGTCCATACATACATTCCATTTGAACATGTTCATTTTATATATGTCATTCACATGAAATGCATGCATACATAGGGATTTTAGCTAGAATGTGCTCACGAGATAGACTTGTTACGTGTCAGTTTATTTCGATGGTACTAAGTTGACGTGTCAAGTTATAAATTTAACTAAGGATGACAAGTTATTAGAAATGAAATGGAATAAAATGATTAAATTGAAAATAAATGAAACTTGGCATAGTTAAATTAATTAGATTAGACTATTTGACTAGATAGTATTTTTGACATTGACTAGGTACATGTAAAAATGTAGAGAAAATAATAATAATAATGAATAAATAAATAGTTAAATAAATTAATTAATTAATTAAATGAAAGATAGAAATTAGAAGAAAAATGCAAAAAAATAAAAATAAAAAAGAAAATAAAAAAAGGATAAAGAAAGGCAGTTTTAGGCTTATCCATTGTTGCCTATTTTGTTTTTTGTACACATTATGAACAACCATTTTTTCCCTAGCCCATTTCTTCTTCTTCTTCCCCCTTAAGAGCCTTCTTTTTTTTTTTTTATTGTTTCACTTAAGTTGTGCAGCAAATTCAACCCTTGCAAGTTTATTCTTGGTAAGTAATCATCTCTTCTTGTTTAAGTGTCTATTATGACTGATTAGGGTCTGTCACAAACAGTGTTTTGGAACTCGATTTTGATATCCAGAGAGACTGATTCTCTAAAGGTATCAAACATAACTCTTGTAGCTTTATTTCTTAGGTTTATGGATAGATAAATAGATTTGCAAGATTTTATGTGTAACATTCTTGACCATCCATACATGCATTATCACATGTATTTTATTTGAATATATTTATTTTATAAATATCTGTCACACGAAACACATGCATACGTAGAGATTTCGGCGTGAACGTATTCACGAGATAAACTTGACACGGGTCGGTTTATC
>CATIWF010052891.1:0-22110 GCA_949630135.1 Balakata baccata
TTGTTGAAGCTAAACAGCCAATAAATTGCGACAAAAGGCCTCCAAAATGTTCAGACGCCTTACCATTGAATGGCATGTTAAATGTCAGAAGTAATTAATATATGCAAAGGATAATATTAGGGAGAAAAGTGTTAATTTCACATAAAGTCATTCAACTTAGTATTACTTGCCACAAAATAACTATATATTAAATTTTTTCTCACAAAAATTACTAATTTCTTTTTTTTTACATAAAATCACTTCTGAGGAATTTGGTTGAGTCATCAACTGGAATGTTGACGTAGATAGTGATGTGGCACCGGAATCTTGCCACATAGGATGATATGTCAACACATTAATATAGCTTCGAGTGTCACATCAGATGTCCACAAAAAAATTTAAAAATTATTTTGTGACAAGTAATATAAAGTTGAATGACTGTTGGTAAAATTAATTTTGGGAGAAAATTATTAGAAGGAAATTTGGACCTCTTTTGGCAACTCTGTTGGAAGATTGTCAACAACTGAACATATAATTCCACTGCCCTCTATGTCTTGATGGTTTGAATTATTTAGGGGATCATACCTGTAACCATATGAGAAAAAAAATTTGATGCCAACACATTAAGGGAAATGAAAGGAAAGAAAATAACTCTAATTGTACATAAGCCAAAGATAATGTCTATAACAGGAGAAATTCATTCAAGTTACAAGTGGTCCAACCAGGATTCCAACTCCATATTTCAGAATCTGATATCCAAAGTAATACTACTAAGTTAAAGCTTATTAGTAAGAAATACAACTTTCAAAGATTCATCAACATAAGCCATCTCATATGATGCAGTTGAATGAATTTACCCCAAGAAATACCTGAAAAAGGGTGAGTCAATTGAGGTGGTTTGATTTACGATCTCTATTGAGCCTCCCATGTCACAAGTCAAGTCTGTAATCGCAATAAGCGGGCATCCTTGGCTTGCTAGATCGCGAAGCTGCTGAGTACTCAGTAGACGAGGGAATCTCCTCTCCCAGTATATGCAGTTAACTATGAGAAAATAAATATATAAAAAAATTACTATTTGGCCCTTGTAGTTTGATATAATATACTAGTAACTTCTTGAAGTTTGAAAAATATACGATTTGTCTCATATAGTTTGATATAATACACTAGTACTCCCTGAGTTTTAAAAATTATATTATTTACCCCACGAAATTTTGACAGATTGCACTAGTAGCCCCTATAAATCTGATTTACTGGACTAATACCCCTGAGTAAAAGAGAATATTATTTTTTACTAACGTCTTATATTCTTTTTCAAACCTTATAAGGGTGTTAGTATATTATATCAAATTACAAAGGGCAAATCGTATATTTTTCAAATCTCAGAGAGATACTAATATATTATGTCAAATTATAGAGAGTAAATAATGTATTATATTCTTTTTCAAGCCTCAGGAGAGTGCTAATATATTATATCAAATTACAGGGGGCAAATTGTATATTTTTCAAACTTCAGGGAAATAATGGTGTATTATGTCAAATTATAGAAATTAAATAATAATTTTTCTTAAATATATATACAGTGACTAATCACTACAAGTAATTAAATTGTACGGAAATACTTACCAATTGCAGATGCATATGGTGCTATTTTTTCGTGGAAAACAGGATTATATTGATCTGGGTTTGCATAATAATCATCCTAAAATTGGAAGGAAAACAAAAATAGGAAAATTAGACTAGCGTAGAAGTCTGTCTCAAGCATCAGCAAGGCATATCTTCAGAAAAGATATCTAATTACCTTGTCAAATTCCTTTGTAGAATCTTTGTGTACAACCATATCTTCACAAGTGACAACGCAACCATAAACTTGGAACACTCTCTCTGAAGACTCTGAAATATCTCCGTTCTATAGACAGAGAAACTTCTATTAGATTATTGACCAAAAATACAAATGAATTGATTTATATATAGGACGCAAGGCTAAATAGTATTCAATAAGAAATTGACAACAGGTCAGATACAGAAGAAATTGCTCATATTATTCCATACCTTCTTCCCAAATAGCTCTGGAAGCCTGCTTGGATCAACATAAACATGAGGCAGAAGCTTAAATATTTCTTGTGCAGCAAGAGAAGCTGAAGAAGAAAGCGAACATATATAAAATTTAATTATGAGTTCCAAAGAAACAAAAGGTAACTGTGGATTATCAAAAAATTAAGGGAAAAAGCTGAACAATTAAGATACCATTTCCTAAGCCAGTGAAGATAAAGACTAGAGGACAGATTCCTGATGGTAAACCATGAGTTGCTATCTGTTCACCCACTGAAATTACAGCAGCCTTAGCAGCTGCTACACTTGTATACATGTAAGCTGCACCTAGTGAAAGGAAAGGTGTAGAATACCCAAGATTTAGGTACCCTGAAAAATTCAACAAATTAAATTGGTGGAAATTAAAAAAAAAAATTTGAAATTAAAATAAAATCTTTGTAGCTGATCAATGAATCATACTCTTTCCTAATCCTTGTAACAAATCAATAATTGCAGCTGCGCCAGCAAATTTTCCAAATGCAATCAATCTCTTCTTCTTGTCCCCATCGAAAAGCTCGTAGTCGAATAGGGTGACTCTCTTAGCCAGAATCTGCGTATCATATATCATAGAATTAATTAGAAAATAAAAGCAGCAACTTTTCATTGAGATATATTATCAAATAAGTGATACCTCATCTAACAAGGGCATGTTTTCTTGCTGAGCTTTATGGGTATGAGAGAAAAATGCATATGCTCTATCAGGCAAAATCATATCCAGCTAGACGAAAGCAAAACCCAAAAATCAATTATATGTTAAAAATTGAAAGCAAACCAGAGCAGAGCAGAGGGAGCAGCCTAAAACCTTTGGTTTTTTGATGCCCAAAATTAGGCCACATTCTGATAAATCATTAGATATTTCACAGCCAGCCTCCACATAGAGTTGATCATGATAAATGCGTTTTGGGGATGTCTGCACTATGATACGAATGACTCCATTATTGTTTCTGCCCTGAAGAAGAAGACGAGCACAGTTTGTTGGGGTTAAAGGTGCCCTTCTCTCCCACTTGTTGGAAGTCTCTGATAGAATTCCCACGACTCCGTTTCCATGCATTTTGTTTCTCTTTCCACTTTTTGCTGTATTTTTCTCAACTGCCACAGCAAGCATGTGACATAAATTTATATTAAAACCACTGCTGACTTCAACTCCCTTATTATCCGCTTAATTTAATACGTAGTTATTCTATTTTGGTATTAATTTTTTTTTTTTTATAAAAGTAATCTAATTTAGTTTTAGTAAAGTTATATAAATTGATATATAAGATATACTATATTACTGTAAGTTAAATAGAATGTCATTGTAAAGGAAAGAAAGAGTTCTAATATCCTAACTGGTACCAATGATAATTTAGGGTGATAACATAAATACTGAATTTTAAGTATATATGGTGCTTTATTTGATCTATATAGTAACATGACATGTCTCATATTTCAATTGGAATATTTTCATGATTTTTTGTTTTTGTTATTAATTGCTGAAAAATGGACAAAAACAATAATTAGATGACTTTTATAAAATAAAAAAATTATATAACTTTAATAATGCCAAAATTATTCCTTATCCCACATATGCAAACTACTCCACCATAGACTAGGGAAAGCAACGAGTATAAATTTCACGAGTATTTGTATTTATATATACTCGTTTAAACTCTAATGGGTAATTTCATTAAAGTTTTAGAAAATGATTGGATAGTAATTTTTAAACCTGTCATGAATTTAAGTAGAATATGATAGAGATTCTCGGATACTAACTATTTGATTATATATATATATATATATATATAATTTATTCTATTGAACTTTAATAAATATATAACTTTAATAATGCCAAAATTATTCCTTATCCCACATATGCAAACTACTCCACCATAGACTAGGGACAGCAACAAGTATAAATTTCGAGAGTTTTTTATCTATCAATACTCGTTTAAACTCTAATGGGTAATCTTATTAGAATTTTGGAATAAATTTAGTTAGTAATTTTTAAATCTGTCATGGATTTAAGTAGGGTATGGTAGAGACTATCAAGTACTCACTATATAAATATATATATATATATATATATATATTCTATTGAACTTTAATAAATATAATATTATAATTAATTATTTTTTATGTATTTCTAAAGATTGATAATTACAAATGTAATGAGACTTTGAGATTGAAATATAATTCTTTTTATCATAATAGATAATATATAATTTTATTGCTTTAATATTATTTTTGAACAATTTGATGAATTATTTTAATTTAAATGTGTTGAATTAAATTTTATGTTTTATTTTATCTATTTTGTTTGATTTTGTAATAATTTATAATAGATGGTTTTTATATTTTTAAAAATTATAATTATTCAATTAGTTTTAATTTTGTATTAGTTTAAAATTTTGAATAATAAATATATAATTAAACATATTCATATATTGTTAATCAAATTTAGAATAAATATAGATATTAACATTAAATTTTTAAATGGATTTACGATGAATTCAGATATATAATCCAGTTCGAATAAGATAATTTTGGTGCATACTTTACATGATGCTATTCCTACCATAGACCAACGTTGGTCTGTTCCTCTACAGCAAGAGGTCCATGCATCTGATTAAGATAAAGGTTCCTAGGACTGATAATTGCAGAAATGCTCTCAATTGTCACAATCCCAATTTGTGCATATAACAATTTGGATTAATTTTATGTATCGTGATTAATTTTATTAAACTTCGTTGTTTTTGTAGTAAATTCGAAAAAAAAAATTTAATTTTAAAAAATTATTCAACTGTATTTTTATTTTAATAAAATAATTTTTAGCTAATTTACTAACAGAACAACAACGAAGTTTAGTCAGGATACATAAAATTAATCCAAATTGTTATATGCACAGCATTTCTGCAATTATCAGTCCTAGGAACCTTTAACTTAATCAGAGGCATGGACCTCTTGCTGTAGAGAAACTGACCAACGTTGGTCTATGGTAGGTTTGGCAACAGATAAAGTATCCACCAAATTTATTAATCAGATTATATATCCGAATCTATCTCTAAAAATTTAATGTTAATTTTTATATTCATTCTAAATTCGATTAACAATATCTAAACCTATTTAATTACATATTTATTATTCAAAATTTTAAACTAAAATAAAATTAAAACTAATTTTGTTTTGTGATATATAAAATGATACGTCAGATGCTCTATAACATATTAACTACTATATCAATTTTCTTGTAATACATCATCTGCTGATAACTTTCTAATTATTTATATCTTAAAAATAATTAGAAATGATTTTAATAAATCAAAAATATAATTCAGTAATTTTTTAATAAAAAAATTAATTTTACTACAATAATAGTAAAATTCATGAGCATAGATAAAATTTTAAATAAAAATAATTTCTTTAAGTCTTGTTTGGAATTGAGTTTTAAAAAAATATTTTTCGAAAAAATTTTTATGTTTTTAAATTTTTTTAGTTTTAAAAACTATTTTTGATAGAAATAAGTAAATAAATATTTTTTCTAAAAATATATTTAAAAAAAAAAGCAATTTATAAAATTTTTTAAAAAAATCCGTTAATTAAATAAAAGAATCCAAAATCTTTTTTTTCAAGTTTTTTTTTTTTTTTTTGCTATTTTTTAAAAATTCAAAAACATATTGATTGCCGTTTACTACAAGAGCTCCCGCAAATCAGGCGCTGCCTAATGTAAATAAATACACAACCCTCCGATCAAATTCTTTTCCATCCTACGGTTCATATTCACCATAGACCGGCCGTTGAGACTCGACCCAATAAGATACAGTAGCGTCACGGTCACTTACCATTAATAAATGCAGCACCACTCTTGCTCTGTGTGTAGAATCGATTCTTGAGCATTCATTTCACTTCGGCGATTCGGTGTAAGTTCATCTATATCTTCATTCAATTTATGGGTCCTTAGTTCCTGTGGAATTAGATTCCTATTTTTCACTTTTTTTTTTTTTCCTGTTTTTGCCTTCATTGTTGCCATGTCCATTTTTTCTTCGCTTAGCTTGCTTTGAACAACATATTTTTTTATGGGTTATCCATTTTATTGGTTCTGCTAGAAGCCTAGAACCCTAATGGAAAAAAGAACTTGTGGGTATTGGTTAATTTGTTATGGGTTTTGGTTTAGTGTTTGCAGTGAAGTAAACTTTATGTAGTATTTAATAGCTTAGTAATGGGCTCTCTCTATTAGGCAGCTTTGCTTGGAGTTCGCATATCCTCTCTTTGATCTTTTGCTTTAATCTTCGATTTACAGTTGTATAGTTTTTGCTCATCTTTGTCAACTCCAAATTTGAAGTTGTATATGTAAGGGAATCAGTTAGGAATATGGTTTTACATTTCTTTTGTTTTATTTGATTGGATTGCAATCGGAAGTGTTTTTCACTGAATATGCTTTTGGGGCTTTTTAGTTTGTTAGATTTGAGTCTTGTATATCTTGTTAGCTTATCGCAGTGGCTTAAGCTTTGAACTTATTCTTTTTAACTGGAGATGGTTGCGATTGTGTGTCCTTTGATTAATTTGTACTGAAGATTCAACTACACGATGGCTAATGTTGGAGAACAAAGAGGAATAAAATCAGGGTTTCCTCATGTTGTACTCAATGAAAGGATTCTTTCTTCAATATCACGTAGATCTGTTGCTGCTCATCCTTGGCATGACTTGGAAATTGGTAACTTCTTTATATTAAACTTATATGCATATATATGTAATCATATTTTTCTTGATTGTGGTTTCCATGCTTGCAAAACTCTAGTTCAGTGTAAACTTTCTTTTTTTTTTTTTAACATCCTTTTGACTGTATTCAATGTTACGAACTGTGCAGGACCAGGTGCTCCTGCAGTTTTCAACTGTGTAAGTTTTTTCTCTTTTGGTAGACTGAAAACACTGTGTACCTTTTAGCCTTTCAGCCAGTGCTGAATGATTCTGCTCTTCATCTAGCAATGCGGGAGAGATTCGAGAGTCTTGTTTGATTAAGGGTGCATTTGATGGGACAATAAACCTATGCTGTGGCGTGAAAACATGTCACTTAAAGAGTATGTAACAAATTACCTTTGGTGGTAGGCATACAATCGGATTGTGGACAAAGCCTGACAGGAGATCAGTAGAAGAACATACCTTGGGCCTGGGGTGATCTTGGAGCCTATATATATAGTTAGTTAGTTAGTTAGTTAGTTAGTTAGTTATCTGACGTATTTGTTTGATAACTATGAGTAGTGCCTAAAATATGGATTCAATGACCTTATTGAATCATAATTCTACAATGGTTACCTCAAAATGGCTATTGGTTATTGATTTTGAAGTTTTATATCATAGTTGCTCGTGTGGATTAAGTTACAAGTTCTATTAAAGAGGAGCCCACTGACTTTTTTTTTTAAGTATTATGAGAATTTGAATGGCAGGTAGTTGAAATTGGCAAAGGTAGCAAGGTGAAGTATGAACTCGACAAGATAAGCGGTCTTATCAAAGTACAACATTCTTCATACTTCTTCTGTGGTTGCTACATTTTGTCTAAAAAACTAACATTATCGTCCTCTGATTCTTTTATGCATGCTTTTTGTTGACTAGTCTGTTTGGTCTTTTATTTCATAAAAGTTACCAAATGATACCCAAAAGTGGATAAGATGAATAAGAACTATGCTTATTATGCTGTGGACTTGGATAGCCGTGATGCTCTTTCATCTATTTCTCTCTCTTTCTTTTTCCCTGAAAAAGCAAATTTACTTTGTATCATTTTATATTAGTTAAACAAATTATGTGAACCTGCTTAACAAACCCTGTGACTCCTGCATGCTTTGAGATTGGACATTTCTGTAAAACATTAAGTCCAGTAGATGCCTATGCAATTGATTTCAGTTATTGTTCTGAGTAATAAATTTCCTTTATTTTGTGTGATCTTTGTTGAGATCATCATGTTGCAGGGGGTGTCAGCATGCATGTGAATTTGTTCTGCATTGTATTACATGAAGAAGACAATGATTAACATTATTATGAATAGGTTGATCGAGTTCTGTACTCATCTGTTGTTTACCCACACAACTATGGTTTCATTCCTCGCACTATCTGTGAGGACAGTGATCCTATGGATGTCCTGGTACTAATGCAGGTAATTTCTTTCTAGGTTAAACAATTCTGATAAGCTGAAAATGACACATATTTTCCTTTTTAGCTTTTAGTATTTAAACAAGTCCTTGGATTTTCCTCTGAAATAGGAGCCTGTGTTGCCTGGTACATTCCTTCGTGCTCGTGCAATTGGTTTAATGCCAATGATTGATCAGGTAACTGAGTTTTTATTTTCTGATACTTAAGTTTTTGTTCTTATCACCCTTTTCTTTTATTTGGTTTTATAGCTGATAACAGATTGTGGAGCTCTTTAATATGTGAAATGTCAGCATAAGATCGCATGAACGAAGTTTCTCATTTTGCATTAGATTATTTGGAGCTAGATCATTGCAGTCCATTAATTGCTCAGATCTCTATTGAGCCTTACAAAATATAAACATATGAAATATGAACTACGAGCTACATGTGATCACAGCATCACTTGAACAGGAGCCCACGATATCATCAGTGCTACATGAGTTGCAAAATAAACTAGGTTTTATGTTATATCTCTAGGATATTCTCAGGGGGTCCCAAATCATGAAATTTTTGTAAATCTGTCCTGCTATTATTTAATTTCTCAATTAAGTTTGGAAGAACAGTTGCCAATCAATGACAAGAATTTCATTGCAGGGTGAAAAAGATGACAAAATTATTGCAGTATGTGCTGATGATCCTGAGTTTCGCCATTACACTGACATCAAGGAGCTTCCACCACACCGTCTAGCTGAAATCCGCCGCTTTTTTGAGGACTGTATCTATTTGTGAACTTCTGTAGTTTTGGTTGATTGCAGTCCATTATTCTTGCATGAATAATTAATTTCGCAGATCAGAATTTGGCTATCCTGTTGAATTTTCTGCCAAGTTTTTGCTTTCATTCCCATCCAATAAAAAAAAACCCTGCAAATCCTTTACTATGAATAACAGATAAAAAGAATGAGAATAAGAAAGTTGATGTGGAGGACTTCTTGCCAGCCGAAGCCGCCATCAATGCCATCAAGTACTCAATGTAAGTCATCTTGACTTGACTCTATATATTGTTAAAGTTCATTTCTCTTTGTTTAGAGTCAGTTGCTAAATATAGATTTTAGTATCATGAACAACACTCAAATAGTTTGTACTTCTGGATTGACAACCAACCACTCACACGTAAACGTTATACATTTCAGGGATCTGTACGCTTCTTACATTGTTGAAAGCTTGAGGCAGTGATTTTATTTTGAGAGGTGAGAAATGTTTGATGCCCATGGCTATTATATTAAGGCAAGACTTCCTGCTATATGCCCTATATATTTGAAGAATTTCTAATACTTTGATGTTCAACGAGTGTGGTTTCATCAGTTCATATGCTATCACTTCAATTTCATATGCCCCCTTCTTTTTTTGCTAACTTGAATGATCCTTCAAAATAGGCAATATGCGAAGAGAATATAAAGTTTTTATGGGTCTATTTGGCATTGTGTTTGAAAAAAAATGTTTTTGGGAAAAAAATTTGTATTTTTAACTTTTTTAAGTTTTAAAAACTGTTTTTTTTTTGTATGCTTTTTCTAGAAACATGTTTGAAAAAAATATTTTATAAAAAATTAAAAAAATCAGTTAATTAAATAAAAAAAATTTAAAATATGTTTTTGGATACTCAACAATAATATCAAACACCCTTTTATTAGATTTAATTTTAACAATAATCACATTTTATAATTCTAATTCTAAACAAAATAATTAAGCTGTAACTATCTTATTTCTAGTTTTAATGTTTTATACAACATTACGAAAATCCAAATTATGTAGATATGAACTTATTAATATTAACATCATTACACCAATTAATTTTATAATAACTATTTAACAAATTACAATGTTTACTTGCTAATTAAAATGTTTTAGCATTTGCTTTCGTTTTTGAGATTTGCTCACACACACACACACACACACACACACACACACACACATATATATATATATATATATATTATCTTTTAGTAATATTTCATTATTTCAAGTATGTTATTTTATTGTTTTGAATTACATAATGTAGTATATTATTAGATTTAATTTTATATTAATAAATGAACATGGTTATATTACAAATGTAATTTTATTAACAAATTACGTAAATGATTGCCAAATTATATAAATATGTTATTATAAAAATTCTATTATAAATTATGTTCTATTAATTTATGGAGCATTGGTATATTTATTATTATTATTATTCAGCCACGTAGAAGGCCCAAAAGATAGATATTGTACAAAATCGAGCATAACCTGAAAAAAAATAAATAAGGAAAAAACTCCAATTACTTGAGGCGAGGGGTAAGCAAAAAAAAATTGATAAACCGAAAATCTGGTCCAAAAATAAATCAATGAACTGATTAACCGATTTCCATGGACTAGTTAATGAAAAACTTCAATGGACTGATGAATTAACCAAACCGGTTCGTACTCTATACATATATAATAATTATGCTAATTAATCTTTTTTTTTTCGTTGCTATTAAGTTTTGTTTCTTGAAAGATATAGGAAAGTTCTTTATGTTATGATTTATTTATCGATATTAAATTTATTTATATATATTAAGGTTAAATATTATTGAAATGAAATGTTTGAATTTTTAGCAAGCTGAGCTTAATGGTTAATTATTTAAAATTGATAACTGAACTCAAAAACCGAGTCAATTGGACTGGTTAACCGATTTCAATGGATTAATTAATGGTTAATAATTGTGTGAGACCAATTTTAATAAATTTATTAATTTAAAATATCTAATGTTTGGGCTTGGCAATGAGGTGGATTGTTAGAGATGTGCTCAAAAGGTAACGTCTCAGCACTTAGTGTACAAATTTATAAATGTATTTTTTCATTATATTAGTATTTATTTGTATATGAATTAATATAGATTTTAAACGGATTAATAAAAGTTCATAATATGAAATATAGCATGAAGGAAATCACGATGGGATCATGATAATGAGATTTCTATCATGTGTAATTATGTTAGTATCTAAATTATTCATAATCATAAGATCAATAAAATGAGACATTGTTGATCCGGATAGACTAGTATATTTTATACTTGATTGGATCAAGCAATAAATCTCATAAGCTGTAAATATGAGATGTTCAAAGTTAACATGTGGATGTTTGTTAAGAGTAGTCAAGTACATTGAATGACCTACTATGAGACGATCATATGAATTATATATTCAAATGTCAATGATAATCTCATTATAGCAATGAGGCAAATATCCTTAGACTTGAGGTATTCAAGAATATCTTAGATACTGATTATGTGCTTTGACTTTATTCCTTGTTACCTCATAGAAGTCGCTCATATAGTGGTGATTAGATACAATTTGAAGTATTCGAAGGTAATTGGATAGCCAACAGAGGATTCACCACTCCTGGTAGAGGGAGAGTATATCCACAGTCTATTGTTGGGATCATTACTCAAAAATCTCTAACCAGAGTGGAAACGTTCTGAAGGTGGTCTTCAGTGACATGTCTAATAGAGTAATGAGTCTTAAGAGCAATATCTAACATCACTTGGACAATGTGTGACGTAATTAGTATAGCGGGAGCTAACATATAATCCATACTCTGAACTGAGTGGGGTATAGGATGGTAAAATGATAAATTGTGTATATCGTTGTTTGTGGAAAGATTCATAGTCAAACCATTGTTGCCTCATAGAAGTCGCTCATAGAGTGGTGATTAGATACAATTTGAGGTATTCAAAGGTAATTGGATAGCCAACAGAGGATTCACCACTCCTGGTAGAGGGAGAGTATACTCACGGTCTCTTGTCGGGATCATTACTCGAAAATCTCTAGCCAGAGTGGAAACGTTCTGAAGGTGGTCTTCAGTGACATGTCTAATAGAGTAATGAGTCTTAAGGGCAAGATCTAACATCACTTGGACAAGGTGTGACGTAATCAGTCTAGCGGGAGCTGACACATAATTCATACTCTGAACTGAATGGGGTATAGGATGGTAAAATGATAAATTGTATATATCGTTGTTTATGGAAATGTTCATAGTCAAACCATTGACTTTCCGATCAATTGGGGTCATGATGTGATGCTTTATACCGCTCATAACTTGCTCGAATTAATTGTTAATTCGGGTGGCCAATATAACGGGGAACTTAATGGGTCACACATATTAAAGGCGTGAAAAATGAGTAAAATGGTTTTGGATAAGATCCAAAAATATGAAAAAAAATGAGTAAAATGGTTTTGGATGAGATCCAAAAATATGAAAGAATTATTTAGGGTCGGATTATGATGGGATCACAAGAAATAAAATTCGAAAAAATTGTTCGGGAGAGTCGCGGGCCCGCAGCAGACCAGTGCCTGAATGCTGGGCAAGTCCAGCACGCAGGTGCCTGCACAATTAGCCAAGTTTCGGCCAATTTGGCATAGCCCCTAAATCTATTTTGATAATTTTTTCAACTCTAAGATATTTGGAAACACTTATAAATAGTATTTTTATAAAAAAAATTGATGAGCCACAAAAAAAAAATTAATAGTTACTTTTTTTAGAATTTCTCTCAAAGAACACAATATTAGCATATTGTGTGTGTTCAAACCATTATCTTTGTGGTTTCTTTCTTCTATTTATGCGTGAATTATCATTAGAGATAATCTAAAATTGGATTGTTGTTGTCTGTTACAACCCAATAAAAAGAAAATTTGAAGAATTAGTTTAAGAAATTAAAAGTATAATTTTCAACTATGATTTTGTTAAATTAGCTTTAATGGCACAAGTAGAATCATATTATTCGAATTTTGATTTTTTTTTGTTTCTTGTTGATATTTTATGTATGAAATATATCCTCAAAATCCAACATAGGTAATCCCCAATTTTTGTGGGGATTTGCCCCAAAAGAAGTAGAGATTTTCCAATTTACTTTCCTATGGAAACAAAGATAAGGGAGATTCCTTCTTTTTTAAGCAGCGCAGGAATAGGGATGATACTCCTTACCTCATGAGAATCTTCTTCCCACCCTGCCCCATATAAACCTATTAATTATACTTTAAAATTATAAATATATATTATGTATATCTTATTATATTTTTTATATATATTTCTTTATAAAAAATTATATTATATTAAATTTATGTATTGATCTAAATTATATTAATAATATATATAACTGATTTATTTAATAAAACTATATATCTATATAATTTCTAATTAATATAAATACTATAGTCATGTTAACTAAACTTATATATTAATCTAATTTGTGAATTATTTATTTTTTTCAAAATGCGTAAACTTTTTATATTATGTATGGATGCTTATGATTGTATTTTTTTCAATTTGTGAACTTTTAAAATTACACGATAGTAATTTTGTTATAGTAATATCATGCTTTTTGAATTAGTTATTGCATTACATAAAATTGTAGTATTAATATATTAATATATATATTTTTAATATTTTGAAAAAAAATTTAATGGGAATGGGGATATACACATAGATGAATATGAGAATAAATTTGTCTCCGTTAATATGATGGAAACGGAGATAGAAATTCCCTATTATGGTGGGAATGGAGATGAAAATTATATTTTCTGTCGTGTCTGCGCCATTGCTGAGTCTACAAATATTTAAAGGTATTTACCATAATATAACATATTTTTTATATAACACATGTAAGACTAATTTTATTTATCAAAATTCATGTTTAGTTCATTGTATATGTTTCTTTTATTTAATCTTTCTATGATTATAAAAATTTTAATTTTGTAATTATTTTTTAATGAGATTAATTCAGCTTATCTTTTAAAATGCATAACAGTGGATCGTTAATTTTTTTTTTCTTAGACATCTAAATTGGTCTAGATTTGTACCTAACATATCCACAAAAAGAGTAAACTATTTTATCTTAAATTTTAAAGATATTTAATACTCAGTATTCAAGTTAGAAATTCTTATCATGGTACTAAATTGGAAATGTAGTGTTACATAATTATTAGCAAGAAAGCCCAATCCCCACAATCAATGGGGACAAGGCTAAGAATTAGCTTAAACACACTAATAATTGCATCAACTTAGAGAAATTCGTAGAAATAGGTAGACTTTATAGATTAATTTAATTATTAAATAATATATATGTATGATGTATTTATTATGTGATTGAATTAGTTTATAAATAATATAATAAACCGAATTTATATAAAAAAATTTTCAGCATAACCTTAAGCCAAGCCTTGCTGTTTTTCCATGTCATTATTAAGTTGACACCCATCATCATCTTTCTCATAATTAACTTCTCTCATTCTCATTATTACTAAATTCGTTAAAGCTAAGTAAACCCTATAATTCAGCTGGCATATGGCATGTATAGCCCATGAAATAATACTGAAGAGTATGTTTAGCATTGTATTTAGAAAAAAAAAAATTTTTTAATTATTTTAACTTTTTTTAGCTTTAAAAATTACTCTTGAAAGAAGCAGTTAAATAAATATTTTTTTCAAAAATATAATTGAAAAGAATTATTTATAAAAAAATTTTAAAAATCAGTTAATTAGGTTAAAGAAACATTCTAAACTTTTATATATATATAAATCTCAAAATACCCTTAAAAGTGGGTTCGTTTTGAAATTTAAAATAATTGATATCTATTTTGCATTTAATAGATGAGAAGTATATTAAAATAATTGAAAGAAGAATAAGTTGACATGTGGTTCAGCTGTTGGAGATAGCTAACAGTTTTTTGAACTTTCAAGAGCTAAATAAAGGTGTTTGGTAATAGTAACTGATAGCTAATAGACAACTCAAACAATCGCAGTTACAAAAAACTCCATTTTAGAACTTTTTTCAAACAGCCGAAACTTTTTGTAATAAAACTACAAAATTAACCTCTTTAAAATAAAATGCATTATTTGTGAAATTTTTTATTCAAAAAATATATCACTTCAAAATCAATATATTATATCAAAAAATATATTAAATTAATTAATTATATTTATAAATTACAAATATAGTGAAATTTTTTATTTATAATTAATCATATAATTCTATTGTTGTTATTATTTTAATTATTTAAAATGAATAATTATGTCAAATAATATAAAAATATTTTTTGTTTATTTATACATAATATAAAAATATATATTTTTTGAAATAAATTATACATTAATTTTACCAAACATCATTATTAATCGGTTACCAGCTATGAACTATTATCTATTAGCTAACGGCTGAACCAAATGCTTCTAAATGTCGAACCACTTCAACCAATTTGCATTGATTAAAATGGTTCTAGTTAATCACATGTTAAAAAGTATAAATTAATTAATCTTAAAAATCGATTTTCAATTAGTTTTAGTTATTGAATTATAATTTGCAAAGCAAATTGCACCCTCGGCCGATTTGTATATCTGCCATTATAATTTGTTTTTCTAAATTCAGTGTATTGCTTAACAGTCATTAATTTATTTTGAAAAGTTAGCAACAAAAACATGCTCCACCACTCAACAATTTTGGCCACAGACCAAGTTCTGTGATATAATCTATAATTTTAATTTTTAAAAAACCATATATTACGAACTCAATACGTGCTCATAATTAATTTATCTTCAATATCCAACTATGTGCCTCCCACCAAGCACTCAAATTAACCAAAATTAAATGGGTCATTCACATTATGAAATAGGCAACTTTTCAATTAATATATATCCTATAATAATTTATATATTGTAATGTTTTAATATGATACATTATCATAATGGATGGGGTTATAATTCATAGTGTTTTGCTTTGATTTTATAAATTCATATATGTTCATGCCTCTTGTGAATTCCAATACAAAATGAGTCAGATTTGTGATCCGGCAATATAAAGATAATTTCAAAACCGAACCCAATCCAATTATTCAACACGTGTGGATAAGCTAGTTCGAAATTTTTTTCAATTTAACTAGAAATATCAAATTTGAATTTTGGGTAGGCAATTATCTTGAAACTCTTCAGGGAGTGTTTTATCGCACTTTGGAGTCCTATCTAATATAAACATAATTAATTTCAGCCAGTTAATATATAAATTTAAGACACGTGTAGTTTTGCACCAAAAAAATGAAAATCGAATTATCCAAAAAGGTGTATATGAGTTGGCACAAGATTTTTTCAATTTAATCAAAAGTTTCGAGTTTGAGTTCTAAGTATGCATCTATCTTAAATACTCTTAAGGAAATATTTTGTCATCCTTCAAAGTCTTATTTGATACGCTCCTAATTAACTTTGAATGCCAAAAAAAAAAATTGAGATTGAATTCATGGATTCAATGCTTAATTTCATTATGATCATTTAACTTTGATATTATTGCAGTAAAGTTATATAATTTTTTTTGTCTCATAAAGTTACTTAATTATGGTTTAGTTTCAATAAAGTCATTTTCGGCAATTTTTCAGTAGTTAACAACCAAAAAAGTTGTGCTAGCACTCCAATTAGCACATGAGACATGTCACGTCAATATATTGATCAAATAAAGCAACGTGTATGCTTATAACTCAGCATCTATGTCAGTATAATAAATTAAAAAAATGTGCCAACTAGGATATCATAATTTTATTTAACCTATACAATAACATTTTATTTGATATGTAAGTAACGTGGCGTATTTCATGCGCCAATTAGGATGTTAACACAACTTTTCCAGTTGTTGACTGTTAAAAAATTGTTAAAAATAATTTTACTGAAACTAAACTACAATTAATGACTTTTATAGGACAAAAAAAAGTTATGACTTTAATACAATAATATCAAAGTTAAGTGATTATAAATAAAATTAACCTGGATTCAACCATATGTTTATAACACTATAGATTGTGAGGAGTACGTGTGAGCAAGTGAATTGGACATCTAAATTATGGGTTAATTTTATGTATAGTCACTTAACTTTAGTACTATTGTAGTAAAATTATATAATTTTTTGTTCCATAAAAATCATTTAACTAGAATTTAGTTTCAGGAAAATTATTTTCAGCAGTCAACAACTGGAAAAGTCATGCTAACATCCCAGTTGACACATAAAACACGTCACTGTGCAAGTCAAATATAACATCATTGTACATATCAAATAGAGCTCTGACATCCCAATAAGTACTATTTTTAACTTGTACTGCTAACATTGATTATGAGTTGTAGGCATATATGGTGTTTTATTTGACTTGTACGGTAATGTAACATATCTTATGCGCCAACTAGGACGTTAGCACTACTTTTTTATTTATTGACCGTTGAAAAATCTTTTGAAATGACTTTTCTAAAACTGAACAATATTTAGCTGACTTTTATGGGATAAAAAAAATTATGTGACTTTACTGCAATAATACCAAAATTAAATGACCATAGATGAAATTAAGCCCCTAAATTATCTAAAGTTATTCAAACTCATTTTCATCCTATCTAAAATCTAAATTTATCCTATTGAAATTAGAGTGAATAGGGTATCTTAAAATATTTTTGTTCTATTTGGTAAAACTAGTTGATCAAACTAACATAAAAGTAGTTGAAAAATGTAAAATAGATAAAAGGATATGTTTATATATATCAATCAAAAATAAAATATATGTAGAATATAATAAAAGTGAACTATATATAAGAGATATCTCAATCTAAAACAATACCAATTCAAAATAATAATAAAAAAAAGTTGTATATTCAGTATCAAAAATCAAAATTTATATATTTAGAAAATACTTAATTATTATTAAGGCACTTGGTAAAAAAAATATAAATTATAACATAAATTATAATTTAGTTTGACAATAATTTTAAATTATTTTGACCAATAATCTATATTTAGTAAAATAGATTATTTAAAAAAAAACTAGAGTACAATTTCATAAAAAAAACTACTTCTACAAGCGTTAAAAATAATTTAATATATTATAATCTTTTATTTTTTATTTTATTCTTTTTATTGATTGATTTGTTATATTTTTGCCTAAAATAACCTACGTCATTATATCTCTATCAATTTTATCGTCTAGTTTGGCTACCCAACTCTCCCACCTCTTATCTCCCTTTCGAATGTTGGCATAACTGAGTTCAAAAAAGCTTCAATTTGCTTGATTTGTATGTATTGTTTTTCCTCTCTATTTATTTATTTTCCTAGATGAATCATGCAGTATTGACTGTGTAAACATTTTCGAGAAAGTCGGGTGGGGGAAAATTTTATTTCTTGTGGCCCTTTCCTTTGATTTTTTTATTAATATTTTTTATTTTGGTTTTTACTCTTTTTTATTCTAAATGATTGCACCAAACCAAAATCTTGATTTGAATTTAACATCCTCAGCTATTATTTAATTAAATATATTTTATTTTTTATTAATATAAACATATCATTTTATATTTTTTCAACTACTTTTTCAGTTAGTATTACAAAATATTTTGACTGAATCAACTAGATTATTATATATCATATATATTTTCAGTTACAACTATATTGTCAACTATAAAATATATTATCAACTATTTTTACCAAAAAAAAGTCTAAAGAAAAGAGAAAAATAAGATAAGATTGAAGATGTAAGTTTTTTAAGCAAGGGATAAAACATTATCATTTACCAAAAAAAAAAAAGAATATAATAAAAAATATTATAATCTACCATATTTTTTAATGTTAGTAGTAGCTTTTCTTTTTACACTCTGATTAGTAAAAATCGATGATAATCTAGCTACAATTGATATTTGAATTTCAAACTAGTAATATAGTTGTAGCTTATAATCTACTAGCTGATTCAGTTAAACGTATTTAGCAAACTAGTTGAAAAATATAAAATAACATAAAAGTATACGTTTATATTAATAAAAAAAATTATATAAAATATATTTAAAGACAAATTACAAATGAATTATATAATATATACATATATTATATATTATAAAAATTATATTAAATATATCATCCTAATATAATAAATATGTGTGCCTTTATTATCTAATATTTCATTATTATATATATGTACATATTAAATTATTTAATAATTATATTTTATATAATTTAATAATTATATTATTATTATAATATGTTATTTGATAAAAAGAATAAGAATATAAAGAGAAAAAAATTATAATCTACTAACTTTTTTTTAATGCTACTTACAAGCTTTTTCTTGGAAGATTATAATTTAATTTTTTTTAAATAAATTACTTTACTAAATAGAAATTATTGGTTAAACTAAATTATTTTTTATAATCAATCTAGATTGGTCATTTTTTTTTTCTAATAAAGGCTAAGGATCAGTAAACGTACTATGATATCCCAACTAGATCGCACATCAATAGCGTTTTTATCATCTTATGGGCTTTTTATTATAATAAATGAAAAGAAAATAAATGAAGAGTTGGTCAAAGTATCACAATATTTTTTTTTTCAAATAATCTATTTTTTCAAATAAAAATTATTAGTTAAAATGGCTTAAAATTCTGGTCAGATTATATTTATAATCTATATTATGGCTACCAAATAATATCCATTGTCACTTCCATTAATATGTAATCCTAAATAATTAGTTGTTTAAGTTTTATCTTAAAGTATAAGAGTTTAGAATCTAAATTATGATAACAAGGCAATTTGAAAAACATAATAAGTTGATATTTTTATGCTTTGATTACTTGAACAAGAAAACTGTGTAAAATTATTAAACAAACAAGTTGATTACAATTAAAAAAATTGTGATAATAATATTGCTATGCAATACGCATTGACTAGTAGACAAAGAAACTTGTGTCAAAATATTAAACAGACATGGTGGTCATATAATATTAAAGAAATTTTTAGATAAAATCAATTTATCTTTATCATATTATCCGTAGACGGAGGCAATTATATAAAAATATATTTAATTATTTTATTTATATTGATTGATATAAATTAATATCAAATTAGTTTAAAAATGACGTAATATTTACGGAGTCTAATTAAAAATTTGTTAATGGCAAATGAAACTAAAGTTAAAAGGCAAACACAAGGGCCCTCCTAAAAGAAACTTGCAAACTTCTTTTTAGAGTATTGGTAATTTAATTGGTCGGGTAAAGATAACAAAGGGCCCCACATTAGATTTCAATTATTCAGATTTTATTTTGTTTCCTTTTTTTTTTCTGGGGAAATTTTTTTACGAATAACTGCAAAATTGAAAGAATGCAAAAACAATAATATAAATCAATTCTTTTAAATTATACTATTGATCCAAGGGAATAATTGGGACACTCTCTCATGCATGCTATAATAATATCGGAGGAAGAGTTTTCTAAGTGTTCATTTTGTTTATATTTAGAGGAGAACAAATTTTGCTGCTAATTTTCTTGTGTTTTAAGGTTATAAGCTTGGTATTAGAAATCATATTGTTGAATAATTCGAATTTTGAGAAAACCCGAATTATGACCCGACTCGAAATATTTTGGGATCTCAACTGGAAGCGATTTAAGGTCTTGATCCGATTGGAAAAATCCGTTTCTATGTTAAGGGTTCTATATATATACTTTGTATGTGGAATTTGATTATGTGCTTTCATACTTTCGAAGCTAATAAAATTAATTCTCTATTTATAACGGTCGAACTACATAAATCTTTGAATTTATTATTTTTCTCATCTTTTACCTAACGAATGCTTTCAATTCTTTAAGCATTTATTTTCTCAACTTTTTTAAAATTTTCTTGTATAATCTTTTCTCGAAGTTGTTCTTTCTCCTCTCTGTATTTCCCTCTTGAGCCTCTTTCCAAGTTCTTACAGCAATTTTAGATTTTGAGATATTTTTCTATTTAATATTGGGAAAATGAGATCCTAAATGTAACCAGTGAAAGCTTTAAAAATAGGTAATTATTATATTTGTGATATACGAATTAAAGTTAGACAATATTTGTATTACAAATTGAAGTCCAGAAACATTAAGATATGTGACATTTATCCCTTACGAAATTTAACAATTCCATTTATTTTTTATTTTGGTATAAACTAAGATATATTCATATGTTTTACGGTATGAGATTAATTCTATAAGAAGCTTACTGGTATTTAAGGTTTTTCACTTTTATTTAAAAATATATTTAGTGATGAATTGAACCCAAAAATTCTTTCTAACAAATTTAATTTATATTGCCAACTTAATCACAACTTTATATTAAAAAAAAAAAGGTGAGGGAGAATTTGATTGGGTTTTGGTTTTTGATCTTTGAATCTTTGCGTCCTTTTTGACCTCTAGTAAGTTGGAAGCTGAAGTGGCAGTAGGATGCACAATGAGCTCATAATGTTTGACTGGATTAATTCTGTGTTTTTTGATTGTTAACAAGTTGAAAGGTCTAGTGGGATCGTGGAATGCACGACAACACAGATTATTGCTCATGTCATGTCATTATATCAATAATTTTAAAAATTAAATCCAATTGGAAAAAAAATGACACATCAAGATTAATTTTACAAACAGTCGCTGAATTTTATTTCAATTTTTTGAAAAATGGCTAAATTTATTTTATTTTGCTTTTACCTCAAAAGATAATAAAATCACCAAATATGATGAATAAAGGCTGAAAATCTGACTTATTTGTGCATATGGGTCCTTATTAATTGCACTTATGACATTTTATTATTTTCGATAAATGGTACACCTTTTGTCACAAGCAACAAATGGCAGATATTCTAATGTAGTTATCAATTTGTTGTGCCAAAAACAAAATGTAGTTATCAAATTAAGGCAAAGGGCCATCACATTGTCTTCGAAAGAAGATTGCCTTAAATTGTTAGTTTTCATTTAAGGCAAAGGGCCGTAACAAATAGGGTGAGTGGAAGAATTACCAAATTTCTTGGTTCGTGTCTAAATGTATCGTGTCATTAATCATTATATATGATTATACTAAATACGCAATATAATACGATTAATCAGAATTTAATTAACTGATTATTTTAATTT
>CATIWF010052922.1:0-12138 GCA_949630135.1 Balakata baccata
TTTAGAACCGTGAATCAAATTATTCACTGTAAAAACAATTAATTTTATTCAAATATAATAAATATTGCAGAACCACCCATAATGAAATAAAGTAAATCATCCAAGCATGTAGAACACTTGTCACACATGCCAAATAAACCATTTCTAAATAAAAGTAAAAAAGAATAATTGAATGGGCATAAATCCTTTCACGTGGTACAACTTTGTTCTTCATTTCTTTTACGCTATTCCAACTGAAATCTAGGACAACCAAAGTTTCTCCATTCCTCGTATTTCCGACTCCTTCTCGTTTGGAATTTATTAAAGCAAGAAGATCAATTCCCCCATAAGTATGAAGTTTCATGGAAGCAAGAAGAGGAAATTGAAGAATGAATATTATATTGAATTAATTGAAATCGAAGCAGGTACATCAACTTATATACTGGTTACAGTAACTAAACTAATTGCCAATAGTTAGTTACTATTCTTTAAACCTGCGAATTTGTTGGTCGTGTTTTCCATAATTCACTTCATCCTTTTTTGCTACACTAGGAAAGATTAAAGTTTTGGAAGGAAAGACATTGAAAGAAGGTATATTTTGGCTATCATTTCTTGTGTAGCCGAGAGACACTCATGGAAGGATGGAGGCAGCCCCTGTTTGTTTAGCCGGAGATAATAAAACTGAGAGAAGGTTTGCATGTAGCTAGATTGGTAGATGGGGTCTTGCATGCGGGTTTGAGTTAGGAGAAGACAAAATGAGGGGCTTAGAGGATCACGAGTTGAAGGATTTTGAGAAAGGTAATTTTTCCTTCTCTTTGTTTCTACTTTAGCCGACAGTGTTCGTGCTCTCTTTTTCATATTTATTCCATTTTATTCTTCCTCGGTCATTTTATTATTTTTTTTTTTCTGACAAAGAAAAAAAGTTGGAGCAGAGTTGAGAAGAAAGAAATTGCTTGAGAGAAACTTAGGGCCGGAAGCGCATCAATTGAAGGAAAAGAACACTTCATACAGCGCCGTTTGGATGGATGAAGAAGATGCAGCAGACATGGAGTATAAAACGGCACCGTATCAAGTTAAGGGAGGAATAATAAGTAATACAATGTCGTTTTATAAGTTGAAAAGTAAAGTAAACAGCTTCGTTTTGCCGTGGGGTTATTTTGGTCATAACACTGTCCATACAATAGTTACCAGAGTCATGTGGGGTTAATTACATTGTTAATTCAGTATTGTGTATTACTCGTACTTAAACTACAATTTTATTAAAATCACTTAAATTTTATAAATTATTACCAAAAAAAAAAAGTTATTGTCAACCAATTTTTATAAGTTATTATAAGTTATTAGTCAGAAAGTTCATTTTTATGGATTTATTGAATTATAATGGTATCACAATTCCACCACTAATTATCTCTAGCTGTATTTCTTGACAAATTGTAAAAAAAAAATAGTCGGAGGTAACTAATGGTGACTAATGGTGGTGTTGTAATATTATTATCGGTGATAATTTTTCTACAATTCGTCAAGAGATATGGTTATAGATAACTAATGATAGAGTTGTGATATCAACATAACCTAATAAATTTATAAAAAATGAGTTTTTCTGCTAATTCATTAAAATTGTTTAGCGGTCATTTTTCTGCAATAATTTATAAAGTTTAGTGATTTTAGTATTATAAAATAAAAAGTTGTGATTTAAATACAAATAATGTAAAGTTCAGTGACC
This sequence comes from Balakata baccata, assembly GCA_949630135.1. NCBI lineage: Eukaryota > Viridiplantae > Streptophyta > Magnoliopsida > Malpighiales > Euphorbiaceae > Balakata > Balakata baccata. Next base: position 1,703 of record CATIWF010052922.1, read on the forward strand.
ATAAATATTATTAATCTGAGTCATATGCTTTATATATATATATATTAATAGATTATATATAAGAGGAAGGACATAAAATTTCTGATTTTTTTAGAAAATTTCTAATTTTTGCGGCAAGTTTTATATATATATTAATAGATTATATATATATAAGAGGAAAGACATAAAATTTCTTATTTTTTTAGAAAATTTCTAATTTTAGTGGCAAGTTTTTTTTGTGGACACAAAATCCTTCCGAGTTCTTGTCTTTTACTTCATACATAAAATGTATATTTATTTAATTTTCGTTTTGACATATATAAGATTTGTTTAACATTGTGTTTGGAAAAAATTTTGTAATTTTAATTTTTTTTTTTGTTTTAAAAGTTGTTTTTGGGAAGAAGCATGCAATAGATGTTTTTTCCAGTTTGAGAAAAACAATTTAAAAAAAAAATCAATCAATTATATAAAAAAAACTCAAAAATCTATTTTTGGAACAATAAACAACAATCTCAACTACCCTCATATTCTTTGGGTGAAGGAAGAAAAATAGCAAGAGTGGAATTAGGTCTTGTCCTCATAGTTCTTACAGTTGTGACTCGTGAAGGAGTGGATTACAAGGACTGTGTTTTTTGCTCGGTAATGGAATTCCCAACTTCTTCTTCTTCTTCCTTTAAAGATTTGAATAGCATAAGCTAGTTCTCATGTTTCCCATCCCCCATAATCCAGAAATCAACTTTCTTTTCTCCTTCAATTGCTTCTCTTCGCTTCTCTACGTGTTGTGTTAAATCCTACAAATGTACAATCGCAAAAGTAATACAGAAATAAAGTTCAAGTTACCGTTCTCACATAAAACTGTAGTATTTAACACCAAGTGTATTAAATCTCTATACTTATTAAATCAAAACTTCAAATTATTTTGTCCTTAATTACTACTACTTAAAAATAAATGAATGAAAATTAAATTGATTAATTAACTTAGTTGACAGATTTTCTTTCGTTGACAGATTTTCAAGATTGAAAATTTACCATCTTGAGAAACTTTATGTAATAGATTCAATTAACTTAATTTTACCTCTTTTAACTTAAAGATTGATCATCCTTAACTAAATGTCATACTTGTCCAAGTTATGATATTCGTGTTTCAATTAAATCATAGCCAACTTCTGTAGACTAATCAAGTAATTAAAAACTCATTAACCTCTGTGATAACCAACTGAACTATCAAAGAAGTTAAATTTATCCCCAAGTTTTAATATTCCTTGTTTATTGATTAGTTGAACTAGTACTAAGATTTCAACTCTCATTCCTTTAACCTATTGCCTTAGATCTTTGAAGATAATAAAACCCTTAATATTCACAAACATGAAGAACACAACCAACAAATCAAGCTTTAGAAAAGGAAGGAAACTAAATTAATATGAAAATTAACACATTAAGAATCTACAAGAAGTTTCATCTCAATCCCAAAAAATAGATTTAGCCTATCATAATGAAATTAACTTTGTTCATCACTAAACTAACAAGATAAAACATAATTACAAGATAAGGCGGAAGGGAAGTTATAATTATGACTTCTTGAATGTTGATTCTCTAATCCTTGATCTTGCACAGCTCCCCACCTCCTAGAAGTCTTCTTTTGTATTTTTTTTTCTCTGTTCTGATGTTAACCAGTCGTCCCCAATTGCTAGGGTTTTCTTCTTTTAACTAGGAATTAAGTCCTTATCATAATAGGGAAGAGTCCAATGTTAAATAGAAAGTAATTCCGGACAAAAACGTGATTATGCTTTATCTGATCTCACTCTTAGTTTCCTTCTGGAAATGAATATATAACCTGATTTAAGATGTGCCATTGTTTTATCTTTCCTCAACTTCCAAACACTAGCCTTTATGCTTCACAACTTCTAGATGGATTTCCAATCACTGCAAAAAGTAAACATAAATAAGTTTCATCCTCCATAATCATCCACAATCTTAAACTCATAAATCCTAGAAAATTACAAGAAAAAATGCATAAAAATATCTACTTAACACTATGCATTTACCCCGCGGAGATTTTTCTTGCAATTCCACTGTCAACACTCATGTCTCTACACCTAAGGTCTGTATTTAATTCTTTTTTCCTTAAATTTGCCTTTATTTCTGGGTTTGGATATTGATTTGTGATTTTGTGATTGGTGAAAATGGTTACTTGTGATTTTGAGCTATCGAATTTGACAACTTTGTCGCCTTTGGATGGGTGGTATTGGAGTAAAGTGAAGGTCTTGTCTCCTCACTTGAGTGAATATGGACTAATCTATTATCGAGTTCTAGTTGAGGTAATTATGTTTTTCGATTTAATAAATATTTGCTTAATTATTTAGGTTCAAATCTTATTGCCACTTTGATTTCAATGTAAGTATAAATGAGAGAGTCTACGTGACTCCTGAGTAAAAAATCTTATACCACGTATGTAAAATAAGCATCACATGTGGCATTTTTTTATGGTTAGAAAATTGTGTTTACTTTGATATGTATCATGCAAAATAAAGTAAAATATTTACAAGAAATATTGTAATAATAATAATAATAATAATAATAATAATAATAATAATAAAGAATGTACGTCAATCTCTTGGATTTTTCTGATGATTTTTTTGAAGAGGACATCAAAAGTTGTTTAAATTGTCACTTTTGTAGATTTGACTTTTTCACTATTAGGAGAATGGGAAAAATGAGATTAAGTAGATCTAAGACATGGTAAGTGAGTAAGTTTTTGGCCTTTTTCTCTCTTTCCTTTCTTTTTGGCTCTCTTTTTCCATTTCTTTCTATTGAAAAAAAATATACTCTCTTTCCGAAGGTCTGTTTGCCAAAGAGATAAAAAGTCAAATTGAAAAGAAAATACTAAATTATATAAAAAAAAATTTTAAATTTTATATTTTATCACAATTATATTAAATTCTTTAAAAATTTGAATTTAATTATATGAATTTCTATTCCCGTAACAAATTTAGTCTCCATATCGTTGAATTACACTCAGAACCTAACTGACTCTTATGCGAATTGTCTAATCATTTTGATATGTTATCGGATTGAGTTTGATTAGACAATTCATGTTAGCGTCAATTAGATTCAAAATGTCATTCAATGATATTGACGCTAAATTTATTACGAAAATAAAATTTGATATAATTGTAACAAAATATAAAGTTTAAAATTTTTTTTTGTGTAATTAAGCCAAAAGAAAATGAATTAATTGAAAAGAGGACAAAGGTACAAGTTGCAGATAATAGTAGTACATATATCACTTGATACTTCCTTTTATTTTATAATAATGTATAACAATGATGACAACGACGACGAGGATAATAATAATAATAATAATAATAATAATAATAATAATAATAATAATAAAGGCAAATGTGTTATATATGTATGTCTTATTTTCAACATTTAATATTTCCTCATTTTCCAATTTAGATTGCACCTACTTTAATTTTTCTATTTTCAAACCCTAATATAATTATTATTAGATACATTCAATCTGGTTTGAAAAAACTAGAAATTTTATACAAGTATTCACATTTACACTTCTTTTAATTTTATAATAATAATAATAATAAATCTTTTGAAATTCAAAAAATATTATTATATTTATAAAATAATAATAATATGTTTATTATATGTTAATTATATATGGATTATATCTATAACACATATAATATACATATAGCATATATATAAACAAGTTACAATAGATGTTGCAGTTTGAATTTATCTCTACAAAAAACATTATATGTTTGCTATATGTAGGTTATATATACAGCAAGTGAAAGAATTGTTCTTTATCAGCCCTCAAACGATGGTTCTGAAAGCTCAAATTATCCAGTTTAAGGCTTTTCGACTATCTGAATTCATTTTCGGTGCTAGATTTAAGAAATCAAGTTAGAAAATAGGAGAAACAGAGAGGCAACTTAACACCTAATTTTTCGTTTTCCAATCAGCCCTCAAACATTGGTTTTCAAAGCTCAAATTATCCAATCTAAAGTTTTTGACCCTTTGAGTCCATTTCCAGTGTTAAAATTGCAAAAGAAAACTAAAAAAAATAGGAGAACTAGAGAGAAAAATCCTAACACACAATTTTTTGTTTCTCGATCAACCCTAAAATGGATGTTCCCAGAGCTTGAATTGTTCAGTCCAATGTTTTTCGACCCTCTGTGTCCATTTCTAGTGTTAGATTTGAGAAAGAAACTCGGAAAATAGGAGAACAGGAGAGAGCAGTCTTGACGCTCGATTTTTTGTTTCCCGATCAACCATCAAACAGTGGTTCTCGGAACAAAATTGTCTAATACAAGGTTTTTGACCCTTTGAGTTCATTTCTAGTATCAAAATTACAAAATGAAACTGAAAAATAGGAGAATCAAGAAATGATAGCCTTAACACACGATTTTCTCATCGCCAATCTCACAAATATCGTAGAATTTTGGAAAAACTAATGTTATCAGAATGAAGAAGGGGTGAAAAATTAGTTCTTATTTGAATTTTGTGACGATCGGAAGTCATTTAAATAGACGATGGAGTTGATAATGATGTCAGAAAAATGAGAGGAAAAAAAAAGACAGGAAAGAGAAAAAGTAGGAAAAATTAGAAATCAATTATCTTTAATCGAGTTTGGGAAAATTTATAATTGTAGAGATAAAATTTGAAATTACCTTATAAAATGGATTTGGATATATAATGGGTCATTATATTATTAACATTCTAGTACAATATATAAATATATGAACAAATTAAGATATTATGGACCTTTTATATATTTTCTCTTACTTCACAATTAAAATTCATCCAACTCGATCTTATTCTGTCTAAATACTATTTTATCTTTAATTTTTCCAATTAATATATAAACCAAAAAAAGGTATTTTTATATGGTAAGGTATTTGAAATGTTGAAGAGGATCAAATTGTGTTTGAATTAATTGAATTTTTTGAAATGTGTATATGGATCAAATTAAGTTGAATTTTTATTTATTTATGAATGATTTTGAATATGAAATGAAAAAAATAGAATTATTTTTGAAGTTATTGCTTCAAATAATTGTATATAATAAAATTAAGAAGAAACATTAGTTGCAAGTTGCAATTGTTAAATTGAAATTGAAATTTTAAAATTAAACAAAAAAAATGGTAAGGTATGTATATAGCTTAGCTGTATCTAATCTAACAATAATTATCAATTATAAAATTAAATAATTGAAGTAAGATAATTATTATAAGTTCATTGAGTGTGAGTCATTCTAATACGAAAAATTCAATCATGTGTTCTCCGTTTTTTACTTATTGAAATTCATTAGAGACAGACGATGACCAAAGAAGCTCTTTTTCACTGTATAGCAAAAGTTTAATGAGTTTTTTTTTCCCATTAAGAGTTTCATTGGTTGGTGAGAAATGCTAAAGTTACCCTCCACTTTTCGATACTTTCTAATACTTATTTTTTAATTGGTTGGCAATGAAAAAGAAATTTTTTAAAATAATTTTTCTTGTTCTCTCTTTATTTTCTCTCCTCACTAACCAATTAAAAAATGAGTGTTAGAGAATATTAGAAAATAGATAATGTCGTCAACATTTCTCTTGGTTTGTATAAGATAGTCGTTCCCTAACACTCACAATAAAAGTGCTTTGGAAAAATTCTCTTTCAATTCTTATATATAAAAATATCAATCAATCATTCTTTAATTGGCAAAAAAAAATATTTCTCTTGAGTGAGATGAGAAGTTAATTAATATGTTATTCCAACAAAACAATAAATTTAATTTGCCGATAGTTACCATTTTGGAGATGAGAGTTGGTTGTTGTGGAAGAAACTCAATGATGCTATTCTCACAATTTTAGCTCTAGCGAATGAAGCTATTGATCAAGCTCCACTCATGGAGAATTATCTTAGGGTCCATTTGGGATTGCATGGGAAAGAAATACCTTCGGAAAAAAAAATATTTTTTATTTTTTTGAATTTTAAAAACTGTTTTAAAAAATAAACAACTAAATAAATATTTTTTCAAGAAATAAATTTGAAAAAAACAGTTTATTAAAAAAGGAAAAAAATAGTTAATAATTAAATAAAAAACTTCAAAATCTATTTTTCGAACATCCAACAATAATTCTAAATATATATCCATTATTGTTATTTTTTAAAAGAAAAAAAAAATAAAGAAAGGAAACAATGGCTTTAAAGCATGTATCAAGATGTCACTTTCCTAAAGGTAAATTTATTCTCCTTTTTAAGATACAATGAAGTTATAGATAGTACTTATAAAACGTGATATCCAATCTTAGCAGTCTATGTATATATTTTGAGAGTACTGAAATTTTGTAAGGTTCTTGATCCCTTTGATATAGATATGTTGCGGTTTTATATATTAAAATACGTTTATAGACTTATAAAAGGATTAGAATAATTGATTCTATCTTTTTTTTTTAACTTAATCAGGTCGTTTCTAATAGGATTAAATCGGATTTGATTGAATCCTACATGAAAAAGGACTCTTAGAAAAATTAGAATTGTTACGCGGTCGTGCACCTTTATGCGGTCATGTAAGACTCTCCTCAGTTTTGCTATGCAATTGTGTGACCTTACACGCTCGTGTATAAAAGATTTCATCCTATTAGCGTGATGTTATATGGTTGTGTAACATTACATGCTCGTGTACAAAAACTTTCATCCTATCAGTATAATGCTACGTGGTCGTGTAGCCTTACACGCTCATGTACATAAGCTTCCCAGCTTAACAAATGCAACATGACACGAGTATGTTCATATGACACACTCATGTCCATGAGGTTGCCTTTCATCGCCCATAGGCTGACACGGGCATGTAACTTTGACACGCTCATATAGCCTTCTAAAATATGAAAATGCCTAACATTCTCCCTCCATTTTCATATTAACTGAGAAAAACCACATATTTGTTTCAGTGCTTACACATTATATATGTAAACAATGGTATCTTGAGATTTGAACCACCATATAATAGAATCTCATTACAACATATCATAATACAATGGTAAACAAGATTTGAACACATATTTTATTTGATAAGCAGAACAAAACTCTATACATACAAACATTTCACTTTTGGATGTATAACAAATGGCACTTTTATTAAGGCCTTGTGCCCATGTATCTATCATGAATGCTTAAGAGCCAAGCCCTTAAGCTCAATGAAGCGGTCATATTTTACATGCATATATGTAGACCTTTTCATGCCCTTGTACTAAGTGTGTAACTTGAACAAAACACTATCTTTAGGTCTATTAAGAGATTAATTCTCAACCTCATATAATTATACAATACGAGTACCAAACACTATTTTACCTTGGGATGACATAAACAACCTTATATAACTATACAATAGTAAATGTCATATCTGATCTAGTGCATGTCATTGCATACATTAGAATCCAATCAACTTGGCATATTCAAGTTGTGATCCCGGGTTGTCCTCATTTTTGGACAATTTGAAGCTTGGATCAAGTAATGTAGAGGGACGACTATAATCATAATGATTGAACCATTTGAGAACTTTCTCAATATGATGAGATCATGAAAGTGATATACTTTTTCCATCTCTTGCTATATGTATGCCAAGGATGACATTTGCCCCACCCATATCTTTCATATCAGAATTGCTAGAAAGAAATTCTTTGGTTACTTGAACTACTTCAAGAGCAATTCCAAAATCATCATGTCATCCACATATAGACAAATAATGACACCTTTATTTTTATTATTGAACTTTCTATAAACACACTATCTAATTCATTAATTTTAAATCCATTAGCAAACACAACCTGGTCAAACTTTTGATGTCATTGTTTAGGTACTTATTTTAATCCATACAAGGATTTCACAAGTCTACACACTTTGTATTCTTATCTAAGAACAACAAACTCATTGGGTTATTTCATATAAATTTTTTCATCAAGTTCATCATTCAAGAATGTGTATTGACATCCATTTGGTGAATTTCCAGCTTATTTATAGCTGCAAGTGCTATCAGTTATAGAAGCAATAGCCTTCACGACCAACCGGCATCACAACCATATTGAAACTGTCATAACCATGAACATAGAAGCAGTAACCTTCACAGCCAAACCAAAAATTCATGGCCGTGAATACACTATTCATAACAAAGGTGATCCATGTTTAAATAATATTTTGGTAGGTCCAAAACATGCCAATTATGCACAAATATCATAGTATGATGTAAAAACATATGAAAACATGTTAATGAGTATAAATGTGATATGTAAACATGTATGTATATTATGTTAAACAAGATGAAAGTAAGAAAGTACGAGATTAAAATGAAGAAATACTTTGATATAAATGCTCATTTCTCAACCTGAAAACTACTTTAGGGTAAATAATGCACATCATGAAGGGGATAAGCGATACGTATCGATGAGATATATGAGTGAGGATCATGTTGTTTAGCCTTGACTTGGGTGCTCCTATTCCTGGTACTCATATCCATTATACTTAGTCAGGTTAGTTGAGCCTTGATTTAGGTGAGCATGCTTAATTTGAGGGAGATCGAATGAGCATACAGATTACAGTTATACTCAGTCAAGTAGCTGAGCCCTGGTTTAGGTGAGCACACTTGACTTGAAGAAGCTCGAATGAGCATACAAATGAGTAGAATGACTAGCTCACCAATTTTATACCCCATATTCGTCCAGTCTGAGAATGAGGCTTAGGCTATATTTATCGAAGTTATTGATTGAAAAGAAAATGAACATGACGGATATGATTGATAGTAAGAGATTAATGACACGAATAATGATTAAGATATAAAGGGATGTAATATGACATGAATACAGATATTGCATGCATGTGAGATCATATTTCTTTATTTTTCATAAGCATGATTAATATGTTCATATATTATATATGATTCGTGCTATATTTATATGATTGTATAGAAGAATCTCAATGCCTATATATACCACTAAACTGAAATAGTTTAGCGTGAGTTTTTCTCATACAAATTAAGGAGCTTGTAAATAATATTTGTTAAAGAGAAGTTAGCTAGAGCTCATATTAGAAGAGGATATTTGAGACCCGGTTTGTGGGTCTATCTATCATGTTTTGTATTTTGTATATCCATGCATATGGGGGCAATATTTATGGCTTGTAATGTTGTACACATTATGATGTATATGATCTGAACAATGATGAGATCTTGAGCCAAAATTAAATGCTGATATATATATATATATATGTGTGTGTGTGTGTGTGTGTGTGTGTCATGTTTTGTGTTTTGTATATCCATACATATGGGGGACAGTATTTATGGCTTGTAATGTTGCACATATTATGATGTATATAATCTGAACAATGATGAGATCTTGAGCCAAAATTAAATACTTATATATGTGTGTGTGTGTGTGTGTAAACCTTTAACAAATATAAAAAGTATAGATAGTAGCATTCTATTTATATAATGAGATTGTTCATATTATCGGGTGATATAATAGGCATAGTCTTGTTATATAGGTAGGGGCATCACACTAACCTCCTAACATTTTTGAACTACTTGACTTATTTAAAAATAAACAATAAAAGGAAAGTTATACAATATAACTTCTGGTGTTAGCCAACTCTCTAGCTTAATGCCAGCCCTTTAGCTAAGTGTCAGTTCTCTATCTATGTGCCAATTCTCTAGCTTAGTGTTAACTCTCTAGTTAAGTGCCAACTCTCTAGCAGCACAACATCAGTATCATAGTACAAGTTGTATCCTTGTGCATGTCTGTATCCCTTGGGTTGAAAGATCCAAAACACTTTTTTCCAATATCCATAATGGAGAGAACCCATGTCCAATTATAAAATTAACATGCATAGACTTTTTTTCAATTCAGTCACAAGTTTGGTTTAAGATTGCATTAGTCTCTCTTGAAATTTTTGAAATTCTTATTTGACATTCTTAAAAAAAATCCTAATATATCATTTTTTTTCTATTTTTCATTTTATTTTTATTGCACCTTTAATATTTTTTTCTACATATACTTTTATGGCTCCACCACTGGAAATAGTTGTCTGGTATTATTACTAAGTTTGGCTACTATTGTACCCAAAAAGCTAAAGCCTGAGCAGTATTGCAATATTAAGTTTTCCAATCCACAGTTGTTTGGAATTTTAAAAAGCTATTGGCTACTGTTTAGAAAAGTTTATAAAATACTATTATATCAGCTATTAGGTATGAAAAAAATAACAGTTAAACCAAACACTCCTCAGGGAAAACACTCCCTTGAGGAGGTTACAACTTGCAAATAGTGCATGCCTCTCTCCTTGGCTTTGGTCGAATGTGATAACCAAGCTGTTGTGATGATGGTGCAGCGTTGTGAACTTGATCTTCGTAGTCTTCCTATTGTCAGAAAAATTAGAAATTTGGCAGCCACTTTCTCCTCCTTCTCTCCCTC
>CATIWF010052933.1:0-59881 GCA_949630135.1 Balakata baccata
GAAGCAGATGAAGTGAAGCAGCAACTAAAGCACAGCAGTCCACACAATTAAACCAAAGATTTCATTGTCTGCATTCACCAAATCACGACAACCATTTAAAGCATTTGTGCCCAAGAAGCTCTCACACACCTGAATCAAACACCCATCAGATCACAAACCAGTATCCAAAGTGAAACATGTAAAACGGAAAGATTGCAAAATAAAGCAGAAAAGCAACTAACACAGCAAATAAAAGCCTTAAATCAGAACTTAAACAGGTTTTCTACATGCTTGACAAAGACAATCAAAATTCAATAAGTTTTGACTTTTAATTTAACAACTCTGCATCACAAACATGAAATTAGAAAAACCGCATTCAAGATGATCTTTCGAGTTGTTTGATCCAAAGAACACCAAAGCATGGACTAACCTGACAATTAATGCACACTCTAATACACTAGTATAATTTCAAACTGCAAAAGTAGAAGGAGCAGACATCTCTGATTAACAAACCATGTAAATAGATGAGATTAAGCAGCAAATAGAGAAGGGTAAAGTCTTGGCATTCCCTACACTTCATATGATAAGCTGAATTATGAATGGCATATGAAATCACGAAGATAAATACATAAGCATGTAAGTTGAGCATGAACAACCAAATTAGCAAGCATCAAAACTAGAAGCAAGGAATAATATCCACCAAGAAAAAATACATAAGCATGTAAGTTGAGCATGAGCAACCAAATTAGCAAGCATCAAAACTAGAAGTAACGAATAATATCCACCGGCTAACTATGTAGCAAAACATAAAAAAACATTATACAGGAAGAAAAATATATGGAAAGATAGTCCATAACCAATTAAGTAACAAAAGAACCCAAAGAATTTCCTAAAAGACAAAGAAGCAGACTGTTAACAGAGACAACCACCAATGAAAATAAATAAATAAATAAATAAATAAAAAGGGGTCTCTCACTTGAGGAATCTTAATAAACAACAAAAATCAGAAGGACGCTACAGAGAAAGAACCCGCTAGCAAAAAGACAAGAATTTTTGGGATCAAATGAAATACTACAGGGGAAAAAAAAGAGGCTTTTGAAAAAAAAACAAACACGACCCCAAGAACAACCTAATCGTGTGACATGAGAGTTAAAGATATGGAACTTCACCTACAGGTAGCCCATAAGAACAAAAGGAGTTAAACCTGGTGAAACAGTTAAAATAACCGATAAAGGTTTGCTAAAATTGCCTAAAATTCATGTTATCAAATTAATAAAAAAGAAAACGATTCAGTAATTACCTCAGTAATATGGTGGCATGCCTTGATACATTCCTCCAGGTGGAACTCTAGGGGGCAACGTGGAAGGCTGGTGCTGCTGAGACAACCCATAAGGTCCTGGTCCACCATCTGGATATCCACCGGAACCCATTCCAGCAGAACTCGGAGGCATCCTATACATCGAATTACCTGCATTGTTCAATCCTCCAAACTCACCAGAATTCGATGCCCCATACTGCGAAACCCCATAAGGACCACCGTAACCTCCACCACCCATTGAACCTGGCATTGAAGAATTCATACCATACGCATTACTACCCAAACCAGAAAACCCTCCATAGGGTGGCATATTGCCCGGAACACCATATTGAGACCCAGGCATCGAAGACTGTGGTTGTGACGGTGGAGGAGCCTGTGGCTGTGGCGGTGCATTATCATTGGTCACACCACCTTGAGTCTTAACCTTCTTGTTATCAGCAGCCATTTTGCAAACGACTTGATGCCCATCTATAATCTTGACAGGATCAGCAATCGCAGCCTTTGCACCCTCTTCAGTTTTATAGATTATAAAAGCAAAGCCCTTTGATTTACCCGTCGCCTTATCAAACCCTAGCGGTCCTTCTTCAACTTCACCATAGGACAAGAAAAACCCTAACAATCTCTCAGAAGGTATATCATACGGCACATTCCCAACATAAATCTTCCTCAAAGAAACATCGGCACCACTACCCCCGGAGTTAGATAGACCGGCAGAGGCTAACTGTGTAACAGTCATCCTGCCGTCAATTTTCTTACTGGGTTCCTTCAAAGCAATCAGAGCACCATCGACATGTTTAAAAGTGATGAAGCCAAATCCCTTGGATTTACCAGTGTTCTTGTCAAAAATTACGATAGCCTCCTCGAGCTCACCGTAAGAGGAAAACAAAGAGCGGATAGTCTCGCTTGTGGTCTCGGAGGAAAGACCACGGATGAAGAGCTTGCGGAGGGAGACGTCACCATCAGCGACAGTTCGGACGGAGTCGAGGACATCGGCGTGACGAGTGGCGGCGGTTTGAAGGATATCGAGAAGCTGCTCCTTGGTGAAAGGTTCAATTAACTTGCCGATGTCTTCAGGGGACAGGGCGGTGGTAATACCGGAAACGGTATTTAACGGAGCAGTGGTGATTCCTGTGCCATTTTCGTCGGCTTTGCGTTTCTTGTTGAAGTCCATTTTGATCGAGCAGAGAGATGATAGATTGAGGAGGAAACAGAAAACCTAGCCAACTTTGAACAAGATGCGATATTTGCGTTTACATTTATAACGGCAATCTGAAAAGTCTGTAATTTCCATTTAATTTCAGAACCAAAGCCCAATTATGTATGGCCCACATTTGAGCCCATTTAATTTCAGCAGAAGTTTTGAATTATAATTAAAGAATTTTACAAAAAAAAATTTATCAAATATTTACTTAAAGTTTACTTAATTTATACTCAATATTTATCAAATGTTTACCAGAAAATTAATTAAAATTAAAATTGAATAAGGTTTATTCAAGATTTACCAAGATTTACTCGAGAATTATTCAAAATTTACCATAAAATTAAAGAAAGTTGAAATTACAAAAGGTTTATTAAAAATTTCATTAAAGTTTACTCAAGTTATATCCAATATTTACCAGAAAATTAATGAAAGTTGAAATTATATAAAGTTTACTCAAAATTTACCCAATATTTACTACAAAATTAATGGAAATTGAAGTAATAAAAAGTTTATCAAATATTGACTTAAGATTTATACAAATTATATCTAAAACTTACTCAATTTTTACAAGAAAATTAATTAAAGTAAAAGGTTTACTTAAGAATTACTTGTGATTTACGCAAAGTTTACCGAATGTTTATCAAAAGTTTATCCAAGGTTTACCAACGGTTTGTTCCAAAGTTTATCCAAGGTAAATACTCTTAATCAAGTTAATTAAATACAAGTGTACATTTTTTTTTTTTGTAATTAAGGTTTGTTCAATAGTTATTTTAATAAATAAGTTAGTTAAATACAAATTTACATATTTTTTAGCCAATTAAGTTAATTAAACAATGATTAAAAATAAATAAGTGCATGCATAAAGACAATTAGTGGCTATATAAGTTAATGAAAATTTTAAATTCATGTTTAACAGATGAAATATAACCATTTTCTATCTTAATTAGATAAAAAAAAAATGTGCTAAATACACAATAAAATCTAATATTTGAAAAAAAAATCGGTAAAAATGAAAATAAAGAAAATTGTTTTGAAAACACATTACTGGCAACGGTAAAATTAAAAAAAACTTTGAAAAGCCGGTTATGCACATAAATTCCTCTTATAATTACTACAATAAAATTTAAAAAAAATCAAAGGAAAATTTTTGTTTTTCATTATTAATTTAAAACGTTAGTTAGAGTAAAAGAAATTTTATTTTTTAAAATGACAATAATTACCTTACATACATAGCAAAAAAAAAACGCAAAATCCACTAAATGGCATAGCAAACTGCAATAATCGCCATAGTTATGATTAAGAAACTCTATTATTAATTGTAAAATCACAATAAAATCTATGATAGGTAAGAATTTTTAGAAAATAAAAGAATAAAAGATGAAAAAAAAAATTAGACATTTCAACTTCTGAAATAGTCTTGAGATGATCAATTTAGAGGAATCCTTTCTTCTAATAGCAAAGTGAAGAGTTGAAAAATGAATATAAGAATTGATTGATTCAACTTGACTAAAGAATACAATTGTAGCTGCATATATACTACTTCTAAAAGTAACCGTCACTGATAAAGATCCAATGAAAAAGAAAGCACAAAAAAAGGATTTTTATTTTTTAACAGTTTGGGGAATGGAAGTGGAACTGCCTTTTGGTTCTCCCCAAAAACGGCTTGATTTATTTATTCCTTTTCTATATGCAGGAGAACAAAACTTCCATTTAGAAAGATCTTGAGACGAAAATAATCCTATTTGACCACTAACTACCCACCTTGAAAAACGGAAGGCTTACAATCACATACAAGCAAGACTATTATAACTTATATACCCTTTGAACACATCAGCTACTTAGACTCTACTCCTAGATTAGACTATACTCCTAGAGTGAAAGGCTTAATGTGTAACATCCGGTAATTTAAGTCTCGATCGAGCGTGACTTTAATCGGGAGTACTAGTCTGATCGGAGTCTAAATTCATACTCATAGAAAAATGACATATTATAAGAAAAAATAAGTAGAAATATTATTATTATTATTATGTAATTAAAAAGTTTGGTGGAAGAATTGGAAAAAAATAAACTTTATCTACGAACAAAATCAGTATTATAAAATTTATTAGGAAAAAATGTGTAAGAATTAGAGAATTATATGGTGGAATTAGAATAAGAGAATTAAGTTAATGTACTAATAGGATGAGAGATTAATCTAATTAGTGGGACTCACACATTAAATCTAAGTATAAAAGTAAAAAAATGAGGCTTGATGTCACAAAACACTCTATCATCTTCTTCTTCTCCCTTGTTGCCGTCTCCTTTTCCCTAAGTAACCCTAATTCTCCATTTGTAACTCAATTAAGCTTCTTAAAGAGTAGAAGAAAAGAATTTAGAGAGAGAAAAACCAAGAAATTAAGGAGATTCCACCATAAGAGAGTAAGAGAGAAGAAAGGAAAGAAGAGAAAAAGGAAGAGAAAGAAGTGGTGATTTGGCCACCTTTAGAGAATCATCAAGGTGAGTTTGATCTTCTTAAATTCAATATTTTTCTATCTATTTAAGACTCTTGTGGTTGGTTATGGTTGGAATTGTTATATTTGAGTCTGTGTTGATGTTGTATGTATTTAGAAGTATTGGATTGATGAGGGAAATATGGAATTGAACTTTAGGTTGTTGTAAATAATGGTTTTGTTGCTTTAAAACTAAAGAAATATAACTTATTTGAAGGTGTAAGGGGCTGCTTAATGAAGGGAAATTAAGAGAAAAATGTTTGGAAGTAATTAATGATGGATTAGTGACGAGAAGGTGATGAATGTAAAGAAAAAGATCATTGAGTTACCCTACAGAATGGCCCCAATTGAGTTGAAAGAATTGAAGACCCAATTGTAGGAACTACTTGATAAATGTTACATTAGACCTAGTGTGTCACCATAGGGAGCACTAGCGCTTTTCGTTAAGAAGAAAGATGGCACCATGAGATTGTGCATTGACTACAGGCTGCTGAATAAAGTCACAGTTAAGAACAAATATCCATTGCCCATAAGAGATGATTTCTTTAATCAATTGCAGAGAGCCCAAATATTTTCCAAAATTTACCTGAAGTCAGGCTATTATCAACTAGGGGTAGTAGAGATAGATATTCCAAAGACTACTTTTTGAACTAGGTATGGACATTAGGAATTTTTAGTCCTACCATTTGGGTTGATTAATGCTCCAACTGCATTTATGGCACTAATGAATAAAGTCTTTCAACCATATCTAGATAGATTTGTCATTGTAGTTATTGATGACATACTAGTATAACACCCTCCCATATAGCATACTAGTCTATTATACGAAGGAGTGCTACTGTATACATGTTACCATCCTTACTATTATGTTTCTTTTAGTTTTTAACTTTTTATCATATTAATATAATGATAACAATAAGCCTTATCATCATCCATAACAACATAAAACCATAAATTGTATATATGATACGTCTCATACATAAATATGACAACTGAACTGTATCATCTACAATCCAAAGCTAAATACGCCTAACATAAAATATCCATACGAACCAAATCTGAAATACCATTTAAAAACAAAATCCAAATGTTATCCCAAAATGTATGATATGAAAATAAATGCATGAATGTGAGCTGACATTGGATATAACTGCTATGACTAGCTCGGCTTCTTCGTGTCAACTCTATCTATGGCTCCTAATCTGTATGCAGGAAACCCACATGCTCTGATTTGGTTGTGATTAAATGAACATACATGAGGTTAAGAAAGGAAGAATTAAAAATATTAAAAGAGGTGGAAAAATATTTAAAACACTAGACATTATTCATGCATAAATATTAGTTATATATGTGGCATTGAAAGAAATTTTGCTTGTTTTTTTAAGGCCAAACAAGTAGGCAAATAAGTGTCTATCAAGAGGTGGACAAAGAGAAGGAAAGGGTCACCTAAAAATGAAGAAAGGAGAAGGTTTGAGGTTGTTGAGGTAAATACTTCTTGGATAAAAATCTTGCATATCTTAATAAATATGTAATGTTATGTTTAATGTTGGTTAATGCATGTGGATTGCAATGAAGTATATTAAATTGTTGCCCTTTTAATTCTGTGGTATAATGGAATGAAATATTAATTTTTATGAATGTACTTATAATATGGAAATCTTGGGCATAAACTTGAACACATAAGGTCATGAAATTAATTAAGTTAGTCTTGACAAAATTGACCATAACTTAGGTTGTGGAAATTGGATTGGCATGAAACTATTGAATATGATAACTAAGACATAGTTCTAAAAATGTTTAAAGAACATAAGTTGGAATTTGGTTTGTACCTAGGTCAAAAATTGGCTACAAAATCTCAGACCTAAGTGAACCAAGAAAATCATGAGCAAAAATTTAATGAGTACCAATCGGTAATTTGGCCATAACTTTTGATAAAAAAATTCGGATTCCCCTAATTCTTCATGTAAAATCAAGCTAAGACAATAACCTAAGAATTCTTTGAAGACCATAAGAATTCAATCAAATAAAAACTAGGCCAAAATTAGGGCTTAAGCCCAAGGCCGAAATCTACCTTATAAATAGAATTTGTTTTTTTGTTTTTTTATGTACTATGAAGTGTAATTGAAATGAATGTTGGAAATTTTAATTTTTCTACTATATATAAGACATATAATATATTATTGTGTGATATTTGTAAATTTATAATAATAATAACAATAATATATACACTTGTGAAGAGTGGTAAAAAAATTAATAATGTCAAGCCAAAGTACGCCTAGTTTAAAACTAGAATAGAGGATAGTTTGGCATGC
The DNA here is from genome assembly GCA_949630135.1 of Balakata baccata. Classification (NCBI taxonomy): domain Eukaryota; kingdom Viridiplantae; phylum Streptophyta; class Magnoliopsida; order Malpighiales; family Euphorbiaceae; genus Balakata; species Balakata baccata. Next base: position 7,300 of record CATIWF010052933.1, read on the forward strand.
CAATCAGAGGTCAAGTTAAATGCATGCAGCTTAATTATTGTAAAAAAAAAAGCTGGTGATAGAAATACTTAAAAAATAAATAAATATATAAATAATATCATTATTAAAAAAAGTCGGTGATGACATTAATTAAGAAAAACCAGTAAGAGCATAAGTAAAAATCGGGAATGACAATTTCATATTCCTATTAATGAGTTTAGACACAGAAGTTATGGACTTGTATAAAAATAATGAAGAAAAAAAATGTAAATATATATATATATATATATATGAATAAAGTTAATTAGACTAAGACTTTTGCATATATGATGAACCTGTATGTTTTGACTGATGAATCTGTAAGTTATGAATGATAAACTTGTTGTTTCTAAATGATGAATCTATATGTTTTGATTGATGAATCTACAAAGTATGTAGTATAATAAATAAGGCATGAATTAATTTATGTATGTATGCAAGATTTTTATCCTATAAAACACCACTAAGCTATTAGTTTAGCACAGGTAAATTTTCCTCGCACAAGTTCAAAAGCTCTGGAATATTAGTATATCTGTCAGAAAATGAAGGAAATCCAAACGGACAACAGCTTAAAACTCCAAATTAATTTTGGTATATTTTGATAAAGTATTATAATATATTATCAAAGATTTTTCTTATGTAGTGTATATAATGGGGCATGTAAGTACAATATAAAGTATAATATTCTAGTGTAAAAATATATATTTTATTTCAAGATATAAAAAAAATGTTTCCTGATATGTATAAAATATTTATTTAAAAGGATATTTGTATAAATATAATAAGAGAATATTAAAAGTAAGGATGTTAAAAAAAAAAAATTCAAATAATTTAATCAATACAGTTAAACGAATAATGTTTACTTACCTTACTAGCCTAGAGTGGGGTAAGAGAGTGTTCAAAAATGAATAAACTGAGGAAAAAGGTGTCCCTTGGTAAAAAAAAAAAAAAACAGCCAATTGATCCTTAGAAGCTACGGGAAAGTAAATGAAGACTGCTAGCTTTGATCTTCTCTCTAACAAGATGACAATCCAACTCAATATGCTTGGTTCATTCAGGGAAAACCGGCTTATGAGCAATGTGCATAGCTGATTGGTTGTCGCAGTACATCAAAGTAGGTTTAGGATGAGGAATGCGCATATCAGCAAGAAGAAACAAAATCCATTGAAGCTCACAAGTTGTTACTGCCATAATCTTATACTCTACTTCTGCAAAAGACTTTGAAACAATAGATTGTTTCTTATATTTCCATGAACCCAATGAAGAACCCAAAAACACATAAAATCCAGTGATAGATTTATGTGTCAAGGGACATACCTCCCAATCCGAGTCTGAAAATGACTTCAGCTCGAGAGAACCTAAAGCAGAGAAGAAGATTCCTTGACCAACGGTATTTTTAAGATACCGCAAACACATATGTGCTGCTACTACATGTGACTTGGTAGGCTTATCAAGAGACTGACTCAGCTATTAGACCATAAAGGCCAAGTCAGGCCAAGTATTAGTAAGGTAAAGCAACTTTCCAATGAGCCTATGATAAGAAGAAACATCACTAACAAGAATGGATGAAGTATAAAGGGTTCTAGGAACAAGAAGAGTCTTTGCACGTTTAGAACCCAAAAAATTTTGTTTCTTCCAAGAGCTCAAGGGAATATTTGCATTGACAAACATTAATTCCAGGTTATGAACGAGTAACTTCTAAACCCAAGAAGCATTTAAATGGACCTAAATCATTAATCTTGAATGTTGTGTGCAAGAAACTTTTTATGGTGAAGATGGCAGTAGTAGAATCACTTGCTATAATAATGTTGTGCACATATACCAAAAGGGCAAGAAAAGAATCATTGGAAACTTTAATAAATAAGGAATGATCAGCAACTTCATGAAATCCTTATTGCAATAGAGCCTCAGAAAGTTTGGAATGCCATTGGCGACTAGCTTGCTTAAGACTATATAAACTTTTCTTTAGCCTACACACAGCATTGGGAACAGAAGATTGAAAACCGGAAGGTAACTTCATAAAAACCTCTTCATGCAAATCTCCATGAAGAAATGCATTATTGATATCTAATTGTTCCAAGTGCCAATTTCTTACTGCTGCTACTACAAAAAGAACCCTTATAGTAGTCATTTTTGCTACTGGAGAAAATGTGTCTACATAATCCACTCGATGTTTTTGTGTAAACCCCTGAGCAACCAACTTTGCCTTGAACTTCTCTAGAGACCCATAAGCATAATATTTTTTTTAATAGACCCATTTTGATCCAATTGGTGTTTTTCCATCAGGTATGGAGACAATATCCCAAGTGGAATTGGCATGTAAGGCTTATATCTCAGCATCAATGGCTTGCTACCATTCCTTACACTTGATAGCTTGATAATAATTCTTGGGTTCGGTTGGAATAGTGATCGAGATAGAAAAATTTCTAAGTGAAGGTGCAAGGTTATTAAAAGAAATTATATGAGAAAGGCAATGAGTACCTGACTGAAGAGGCAGCATAATGGAATCTAAATTGGTGGATTGCATTATTCTAGCCAATGTACAATGATATTCCTTGAGGTAAAAAGGAACTTATTTGGGTCTAGAGGATCGTTTGAGGTTGGGAATTGAGAGTGTATCATTTTGTACTGAAGTAATAGATGTGGACAAGTTGGGATTATCAATTAGAGGTTGTTCTGTAGGAGAAAAGAAATAAATATTTGTATTGGTATAAGGAAGGGGAAGAACAAAGGAATCCAAACTTATATAACTTGATTGAGTTGGTGTATAGGGAAAAATATATTCATGGAAAATGACATTTCGAGGAAGAAAAGTAGCATTCTTATGGAGCTCCAATAATTTGTAACCCTTAGTGCCAAGTTCATAGCCTATAAAGACACATTTGTATGCCTTTTTGTCAAACCTATGTCTGTTATAGTTGAAGGTTGAAGCATGAGCTAAACAACTGAAAACTCTAATATGAGAAGGATCTAGAGCATGACCATATAACATTCCATAATGTGTTTGATGATGAAGAAGAGGTTTAGGAAGTCTATTGATTAAATGAATGGAGTGAGCAACAAATTCAGTCCAGAAAACAAGAGGGAGATGACTTTGAAACCTAAGAGCTCTAGCCACATTAAGAATATTTGAATGCTTGCGTTTAACCACACTGTTTTACTGTAGGGTTTCAACATATGAGGTCTGATGCAATATACCATTATCACTATAAAATTGTGACATCATGAATTTAGGACCATTGTCTGAATGGATACATTTGATAGATTTATTGAACTATGTTTGTACAAAAATACAGAATTGCAGAATCTTTTATCTAACTTCAACTTTATTTCTCAAGAAAACACCTAAGTAAACCGACTATAATCCTCAACTACAGTAAGAAAGTATTTGAATCCCCTAAGAGAAGTAACAGTAGGACCCCATATGTCCATATGAACAAGATCAAAAGACTATAAAGACTGACTAACATTGACTGGGAAAGGCAACTTCTTTTGTTTAGCATAGTGACATATATCATAAGCTTTATTAGGCTTACACGATACTATTGGATCTATATATTGTAATTGTTGTATTCATCCTAAAGAGGCATGCTCTTTTCGAAAACTCCATAGGTCAAACTGAGTAGGTTCTGCAATAGTTGTAGAAGAAAAATTGTTGTTTATGGTAGTAAAATCAGGAATATTCATTGTATATAGGCGATGACTAAGTTCAGCAGTACCAATCTTCCTCTATGTTTGCAACTCATGAATAAAACATTGATTATTAGTAATCTTCAAGCAACAATTGTTTTAGGAAGTTAACTATCTGACTGAAACCAAATTGAAACAAAACTATGGGACATAAAAGACATTTTACAAAGTCAAGTCAGGAGTAAGCTTTATGGTTCCTACATGACTCACATTGATATTAGCATCATTTGGTAATTTAATGCTACATTTGGTTACAAAAGTGAAGGTTGAGAATACTAACTTGGAACAAGCTATATGGTCTGTAGCCCCAGTATCTATAATCCATGGTTTATAAGACAAAGTTGTGACAGATAAAATTTTACCATATAATTGAGAATTTGTCATAGAATGTTGAGGTGTGTCATGTGCTGGGATAAGAATACGTCCTGTAGATGTAGTTATAACTATTGCAGCAGTGTTCTAAGGAGCTAGCTGTTATAGGGGCTCGATAGTGAATCTTCCATTCTTACTGCCATCGATTGAAAATCTGTGAAGAAATTTCTCAAGAAGAAAACAGAAAATCAAAATTGAAAGAAGGATTGAAAAATGAAATGAATAAAGAAGAGCTCTGATACCATAATAGAAAAGTAACTGCTGCTAAAAGTAACTTGACTAAAGAATACAACTATAGCTATATATATACTACTGCTAAAAGTAACTGTCACTGAACTGCCTCATTGAACAACGGAAGGCTTACAATCACATACAAGTAAGACTATTATATAACTTAAATACTCTTTGAACACATCAGCTACTTAGACTCTACTCCTCGAGTGAAAGGCTTTATATTGTTTATTAGCAACCTCACTAACTGAACACGTGTATTTACTCTTCTTCATTGTAGTGGCATCCTTGCTTGAGTTGGATGATTTAATGGAGTGAGAGTGATCCAGTGAAGTATTTGTATTATGTTCAATAGATATTCCTATTACTCTCAGGTCATGTTTAATTCATAGAATAAATATCTTTTGTAAAATAGTTAGGTTAATTATATCTATATTTACATAACTTTGTATTATTTGTACCCAATTCACAATTTTTTGTTTTGTAATACTAAAATCACTTAGTTTTATAAATTATTGCAGAAAAATCATCATCGACCAATTTTGATGAGTTATCAACCGGAAAGCTAATATGACGATGACACGACAGTCAAATTTTACCACGTCACTTGATATGCAAGACGTAGTGACACATTAGATGCTAGATAGGCACCATATCAAAATTTCAAATGGATTAAAAATCAAGCCAATTAATTAAAAAATGACATTTGATGTATTACTACGTCCCGTATATCAAGTGACGTAGCAAAATCCGGTTACCATGTTAGCTTTCCAGCTAATAACTTATCAAATTTGGTCAGTGATAATTTTTCTGTAATAGTTTATAAAATTCAATGATTTTAATATTATAAAACAAAAAATTATGATTTATGTGCAAATAATACAAAATTAAGTGACTATGAGAATAATTAACCTAAAATAGTTATTTCATGCTTTGATTTAAATTTAATCAAAGAATAGCTATTTTATGAAATTATTATTTTTCAATTTTGTGGAATACATATTATATAGTAAAGTAAAGAATAATTATTCCACAATTCAAAGAATATCACTTCTAACTACTATCTATCTCTTACCACCTCCACTACTATCCACCTACCACCACTTCCTACTGCTATCCATTTCTACAATAGTTTATAAAATTCAGTGATTTTAATATTATAAAACAAAAAATTGTGATTTATGTGCAAATAATACAAAATTCAGTGACTATAAGAATAATTAACCTGAAATAGTTATTTCATACTTTGATTTAAATTTAATCAAAGAATAACTATTTTATGAAATTATTATTTTTCAATTTTGTGGAATACATATTATATAGTAAAGTAAAGAATGATTATTCCACAATTCAAATATCACTTCTAACTACTATCTCTTACCACCTCCACTACTATCCACCACCACCACTTCCTACGACTATCCATTTCTTATCACCTCCACTACCGTCTACCTACCACTACTTATTCATCTACCACTATCACTACCAACATTTATCCACCACCATCATCCACCCACCACAACCAAAGTATGGAATAATAATTATTCTATTTCTTAAAAATTATAATTATATTTCATAGTATTTTATTTTATGAACCAAACGTGACATTATAGTTTTGGAAGGATATGAGAACCAATGATGTATATGCTATAACAAAAATTTAATCATACACATATGTTTAAGGATATGAAAACCAATGATGAATAAGCACAAATGGTATCCTTATACAATTACATCGATATCACATTTCTATTTAAAATGATTATTTTGACTTTCGTCGCTAAATTGTGTATATAAGTACGGAGCCAACTCCAAACATAGCACCAACAAAGTGACGCTAAGCTATTATGTCGCAATGCACCACAATGACATCGCTAATTGTTGTCTACTTTGTGTAGTTGGCTGCACAATGACATTGCTATTCTTGCATTTTTCTTATAGTGATTTATGGTTGAATGTTAACATATTTTAAGATTTATTTTAACAATTACGATTTGTATTTTTAGTTTAGTTACGATAATTTTCTTGTGCTACTATAGATTTTAGGCTACCTTTCTTATGTTAGGTCTCTAAGCATATTGGTCTCCATAAAATTAAACAACTTACGAAAAAAAATTGATTCAAACAAGAGGGGAAGAATCAAATTAACATTTATAGGTGAGTATTGCTGATAATGGTTCAATTGGCAATATTTAAGCATAGCTGAGTCTAGGGATGACAATTTAATCCAGATATGGGGATTTTTTAACTTTTGACTTAGGTTAGAGCAGGTTTTGGAGAACCCGAAATGTTATTTAGTAAGGATGAAATAAAGACGGTAATTATATATTCTATCCCGTGACCCATCCTAACACTATATATATATATATATATATATACACACTTTAGTAATTTATTTATTGTGTTTTATTTTATATCTTGAAATATTAATTTAGTTTACATTATTTTATTCAATTAATTAAATTCAAATTCATAGTGTGTGAAAAAATTATAGAGATCTAATGTAATAAAATACCTAATGTATTTTTCTGAAAAACACCCAACTATTCTATTCAATTAATAGTTGCTAGTTATGTATGAATTTGTTAATATTAGCATTTTTATTAGTTAGTTAAGTATAAATTATGGAATGATTAATATATCGAAAAAATTTGATCCCGTTTGGAGCAGGATAAAGATTAATTAAATTACCCTGTTGTAATATAGAAAAAAAATAGAGATTTAAATTTATAATCAAAAATTAGGAGAGTAGTGAAATCTGGTCTACCTCATTGTCATCACTAGTTGAATCTTTGGTTTGAACAAAATGTATGGTAATGGCCCCAAAAAGGGATGTGTTGCCTCTTCCTATATTGGGTTGAGTTTATTCAATTGGAAGCAAATCTATTCTATAAAATAAAGGGCATGCAGGGATTACTGTAGTTACTACAGTAGCATCCAAGTTTTACCCTTGCGCCTACAGTATTTGAATGACTCCTTTTTCCCCAGCCCAAAAACCAAATGATGTCGTTATAGCTTTCTCTAGTAAATGATGTCACTCTACTTGCTCAAATAACCTACCATGACCACACACAAAATGCCACCGTATTGAATGCAAGTGTACTCCACTAGTAAGAGACATCATTCCATGTTTCCTATACCTTTAAAACTATCTCCATGCATGAATGACATCGTCTTGCTTTAGCTCATCTATCTGCTACATTACTACAAGTAATTAGTTTAGAGCATTCTTTTTAGGAGCAAAAGCAAAAAGCCTAGAAAAGAGGCCATAGGTGTTGGAAATGCAGTGGGCTAAAGATATTAAGATTATAAAGATTCACAAGGCACAAGAAGAATAGAAGAGGGAGAAGATACAAACTTATATTATATGATAAACATTTACTCCACCCTTATGAAGAGGAAAATTCTCCACTCTTACAAAACCAATACAAATCACTCATATATATATATATATATATATATATATATATATATATATATATAACAACCTAAGTAACCATTCAAATTCTATACTAAATACTCACACAAATATCAAAGCAATCCTCACTTACATTAATATAACACAAAACTCTAAATACTTTAATTATCGTCTTAGCATACTCTTATCCTAGTAATAACTATATCACACAAATCTAAAATATTTCCAATACCTCTTCTTAATTTGCACTTTCTTCATAGCTTTAATCTTCAATTTTTATCCTTGATTCTGACCACATCCTGGAGGAAATTCACACACTGCAAATACCATTCTTCTTCTTGGTTGAATAGAATCTCCACAATTACTTAACTCTTCATGTTCTCGTTCTTTCATCTTGGTCTTCAAGTCATTCAATTTTTTAATTGCTTCATCATATCTTTTCCTAAGTTCCTTATAAGCTTGATTCAAATCTTTCAAATTATTTTTTACTTCATAAAGTTCTCGTTGATTCACATCTCTAATAATCACATTGTAAGTACACTTTAAATGTCTTTATTACTCTAAAGCAGCTATATTTTTTGCATCCTTCTTTGTATATGCTTTGAACCCATTTTGAACATAGTTTCTATACTTAGCTTCAAAATTAACTTTTGCCATGAAGATTGGTTGATGATCAGCTCCACTTCTTTCACATTCATAAATTGCAGATAGCAATTCTAACTTTTCAAGTAATTCTTTCAAAATTAACTTACATGGAATAGTTACAACTACTTCTTTCTCATTCTCGATTTTTTCACACTTTTAAAAGCTATTGAAAATACTTTCGAAGATTTTTCTTACAACCTTGCTATCTCTTCAACTTGAGGACTTTACTTATCACTCTTTCTTTAAAGACTTTTCTTTGTGGAGTTTTTCTCACGACTCACACCTCTCAACAGATTTTTTTTTTTCAATAAACCTAAAGATCACACGATACTCTCTCGACAAATTCTCTTTTCTTCAAATCCGGAGATGCCAACAAATAACCTTTTAATGGAGATTGCCTTTCACACTAGCCAATAAACACTCTCGTTTCTTATCATCTTCAACGATCAACAACCTTGCTAACGCCTTGTTTTGATAGCACTTTGTTGGAAACACAGTGGGCTAAAGATAATAAAATTATAAAGATTTACAAGGCACAAGAATAATGGAAGAGGGAGAAGATACAAACTTATAATATATGATAAACATTTGCTTCACTTTTATGAAGAGGAAAATCCTCCACTCTTACAAAACCAATACAAACTACTCCTATATATACAACAACCTAAGTAACCATTCAAATTCTATACTAAATACTCATACAAATATCAAAGCAATCCTATCACTTACATTAACATAGAAAAAATTCTTAAACACTTTAATTATCATCTCATCATACTCTTATCCTAGTAATAAGAATATCACACAAATCTAAAACACTTAATAAATTGCAAATTATAATTCCAACAATAGGAGTAGAAAAATATGCTGAGAAAAAAAAAACTAATAACTAACATTACGAAGCAAAAGAAAGGAATGAAGGAGACAAACCTTACTGGAAATCAAGATCTGAACAAAGAGAGAGTAGAATGGAAATATAAAAAATATCAAAATGCAAAAAAAAAAAAATTATTAATGTATAAAATGAGTAAAGTAGATAGAAAGATTAAGAAGTCAATGTAAAAAAAGCATATAAATGCAGAAGATGAGCAAAGTAAATACCATAGGAAGAAAGGAAAGTTGTGCGTCAGATTCCATTTCCTTGCTTGATTCATCTTCTTCTTTAATTAGCTTGCGAAGACATTCCATTTCCTTTCAAAAATCATCCATGACCGAAGCTATTCCCTCCTTTTGCCTTGTTTTCCTTTTTGCTTCACTTGAATTTGATTTTCTACAACCCTATGGATTTCCATCCATCATCACATAATTTACCTCTAAAAATCGTGACATGAATAGAGATTTAGAGAGGATTGTAGTTTGGATTTGGCTAAGAAAATAGAAAAGAAAAATTGTCCTAAGAAAGTTTCAAAATTTTTGTACATAATGAGAAAGAAGGCCATCCAACTTTTTATAGTATTTGCTTAAATTAATTTAGTACAAATCTTGACATGCATTGGTTGGTTTGGACGGAAATGATATGTTTAATATAAATTAATTGACAATTATCATTTTTGGTCCTTGATCTTTTTTATTTTTTATTAATTGATCACCCTAATTTTTATCCTTTATAGTTAAAATTGCATCCAAATTTTAATTTTTCCAATTTTATACCTTAAACTAATTAGTCTTTAATAATTAAATATATTGATATTTGCATTATAAAATATTCTTCGTCACAATAATTTCGGTTATACGGATCGCATATCAAAGCGAATAAAAAATTGAATTTTGCGGTTAAGTTCGATACTCCAATTTTAATAACAGGTAATAAAACCTATCAAATAGCCGAACTTTTTTTTCTTTAATAGTTGTGAATTTTTTTTTATTTTAGAAAAAAGAGAAGCTAATATTTATTTGATTGTGCATCATATTTTTTCTTTTGAGTAGTTAATGTAATTGTTAATCACCTTGGTGATGGAGAAATAAGTATCCATCATCTTTGTGATGTTAATTTCTTTAACTATTCTCAATGACACATTTCTTTCTTTTTGACACTTCTGTCTTTCTGGCTTAAAAGTGTTATTATATTGATTTTAGACAAAAATATATTCTTAAGTTATTTAGTTTTAGTCTTTGTTAAGAAGCATTTGTTGATTTTTATTATTATTTTGGGTCATTTAGAATGATTCATCTGGAAACTTTATAATATAGATAAAAAAATTTGAGACAATCTTGGTAGCCTCCTAATATATTTCTTTTGAGTTTGAAATTATGCAAGTGCCATAAGAAAAGATTATTTTGAACTGTGGTTCTATTTGGCTGTTTTATTTATTACAAAAAATTATTCAAATATTAGAATTATAAATCATAATTCTTTGCTTGACAAAATAGTTTAGACGTCTAAATAAATATCAAATAAATTCATAGCTGTATTATTGTTTATGTGGCCACCGAAGAGTTTTTCATTTCAATTTCATGCAACAACTTTAAACCTAATATATATATATATTGAAAAATGAATGAATTTTACCCGACGGTACCTCAATTATATAAATTATAATAACTCAATATCTTAAAAATTATTTGTAATATAAAATTACTTCAACTTTTATTTTATAACTAAAATAATCTTTATAATACTAAATTATTACAATTTATGTAGTTGGAATACCGTTAGTAAAATTGACTCGTTGAAAAATAACATATCAAATGTAAGCTTAATGGATTTATAACAAATCACAGCTTTGATTTTCAAGGTTTGTAATTGAATTGTTGAGATTTTTGTGGTAAACTGATGATAATTATTTTTTTGACTGTTTTGTGACTCTGTTGATGGACACATAATCTATTTTTAAGAATGTAGATTTTATTTATACATGAATTTTGTATTTTACTAACATATATTATATTTTTTTTCTTACAGCACTTACTACTTGATTAAATGTTGTGAAATTGAGAATAAAAATTTTGGAAACAAAAATTATTTTGTGGATATATCTCTGCTAACTATTCAAAAGTCTTATTAGAAGTTTATAAGGTTTAGATAAATTTTGAATTTTTTTAGGTATTTGATAAATTATCTAATTGAACCTTTGTATATTATTTTGCATCTATAATGAAAACTTCATCCAACGTATTTCACCATTAATTGCTGTTAATGGTTTCTCATAGTAAAATTTTATTCTCTCCACGCAACGCGAGTTACTTTCTAGTAACTAACTGAATAAGACTCAAAGGATTTGGTTACAAAAATGCATCAGAAAAAAGTCATGCACCAGCCGGGAATCGAACCCGGGTCTGTACCGTGGCAGGGTACTATTCTACCACTAGACCACTGGTGCTTAGATGATGCTAGAATTTACTATAATTAATTAAATAGAAGGATTCAGTTGACTTGGAGAACCAATCAATAAGAAGAGTATATTGATAGAGAGATTTATATGTCCATTATCTAAAACACAAAAACAAGTTTAATTAAGTTAAGGAGAAAGAAGGAAACCCAATTTGTGGCCAATTTCATCGTTGCAGAAACGATCCGAAATAGTTTACATCAAGATTTTTTCTCAACGATGAATTTCTGATTTTTCTTATTTTCTATTCAGTTGAATTTCTGATTTTTCTTATTTTCTATTCAGTTTTATATAGAGGTGAGATAATCATATGAGTTAACAGTAAGAGAGATTTAGTCTACATTTATATAATAATACATTTATATAATAATTATAGGTTATCTATCATACTCATCGTATTATGCAACCTATATAAATTTATTCACACTTAATGAAGTCATATATAAATAAAAAAATTAATCAAATTCTTAATATTTTTAATTTTATAATATATTTTTAATTTTTAATTAATAAAGCCCACATTCAATTAGATATTAAAAATTTAACATATATGTTCAGAGAAAAAAAATCTAAAAATATATAAAGCCTTGTCCTTTACTTACTACTTTTGAATATCTTTTTGAATATTTCCTTTTGTAAGAGAAACCTAATCTCAAGTTAGAGTAATTCAATAGTCATATTCAACTAAAAAAGATATTAAATTTGAATAAATCAAGGCATGATACTAGAATGAGTAACTTAAAATTTAGAGGTTACAAATTTAAAGAATTCAAGAACCAAAATATATATTCTTTGAATAAAGTAAAATAGACTTTAAAATTGAACCCATTCCCAACGGCAAAAGGTTAATAAACATTCCAGTTGAACAGATTTTCAATGTCCTTGTCTACCAAAACAAAACAGTAATTTGCATACATAATATAAATGTTTTTGTAGTCTTTTCTAGGATTCCTCCTCCCCTCGCTTTCAATTTTCAACTGAATTAACTGCTGCTGTCTGTCTGTTGTTGATGGTACAGAATTCATGAAACCCCTCTAGTGACTAGGCTCTACTCAGTGCTGCCATTAACGATTCAATGTTTTTCACTTGGAAATTGCTTTGCTAACTTCATTTTCTTTTCTTAACAATTAACAATGTACTGCTAAAAAGAATAGGGGAAGCCCAGCACCAATTTATAATTCTACACAATCCTCATCAGCATCACCATCTGTGTCATTATCCCAGTCCAGTTGAAAAGTGTTGGCTGACTTCATCAACTCTGTTAGTCCAGTGAGATCCTCCAGATACGTAGGATGATTAATCACTTGCAGCAGGAATTCCAATCCTCTTTTTCTATACTCAGATACAACCTGAGAAGCTCATTTCTTCAGAAACTAAATAATAGGTGAAATAACACAAAAATACTAGGTAAGTTCCTGAAACTGATCGTGCAGAAGCATCCACCATACAAATATCAAGATTTATGTTTAAATTCCAATCCTTCCAGAACTAATTCAATGCCATTATAAGATTTAACTAATAGCTCATTATTCTTTGTTTTAAGCGCTGGTAATCAAACAAGTTACTTCTGAAACTAATTCAATGTACAATCACTCTCGTGAACCTCAGTCCCTGAATGTTTGAAACAAATTAGTGTTTAAACGCTACAGGTGAAGGGCCCAATTAGATTTCCAAGACATCGGCTCAAGATAATCAAGCACTGAACAAATGCTTCCATTTCCCAGATCAACAAATATAAAGACCAATTCATGATATTGGCATAAATGGCAAGATTATCGAGGAAAGATCCTGAAATTTAATTGAAAATTGCTTTATATTAGTAAGAACTTACAATGCTACAACAAGCAGTACAACTATTAGAAGCATGGCCTACAAGCGTCATTTGGGAGAATTGATGGAGAGAACCACGTATTTGATGGGGTAAAATACCAAGAGCTTGCTCACTACTTCCAGTGTTACTGGAGTTTGCAATCTCACCCTCTGCAAATATCCTGTATTAGATGGAATCCACAGTGCCTGATCAGCTATTCACACAATAACTAAGAATCATTTCCAATGGCAATTAGTATGTGAAGGTACCCATCATGATGATGCAAGATGTCAACAAAAAGTTCAACTGCAAGAGATGAAGCAATAGGAGCGAGCCCTGGACGTGTAACAGTGCATTGCTGGTCCAAAGTGCGATTGACAGTTGACTGCACAAAGAGTTGGTTACTTGTTGTGAGACATAACCACCACCAAAAACATGAAATATTAAATCTGCCGATCTAGTATATTACATCAGTTGGTGCAACCACATCATTGCAGAAGTAACAGCCCAGTCTCTGTCTGCCTCTATTAGCCAGAGCAAGGTTGTCCATTTGTGCAGATAAAGTATTTGCAGCTTCAGAGTATAGATCATCAGTAGACATTAGAGGACCAGGACCATGTCGCATAACCAGGAAGCTATCAAACCCCAAAGCTGCATTTATAGTAATCTGTGGAAAGAAAATTGTAAACAAGTGGAAATATCAATTTGAAGCAATAAAGGATGCCCAATCCAAATCCATGGAGTCAGATAAACTACTTCAAACCAAAACAATCTAACCTTTGGTAATAAGCACATCAAAAAGCATGGTACAAACAGAACTTATTAAATTAAGAAATGTAACCTTATTGACATTTGCACAAAGGAGTGCAGGAAGCCACCGGCTTTCTCTTGTATCAGTCAACAAAAAAACTGCATCATGAGAATCAACTAAATCATGCAGACGCCTACAATCTTCAAGCACAGAGTCCTCTTCTTGGCTGTTTACTGGATGTCCAGGCATTGGTATAGCCATAACAACACCTTCTGCTTCCTGAGGAATGAATACAAAAACAGATAAAAAAAAAGGTTAACAATTCATTCAGCTAAGCTTTATGTACTAGATTTTAGGAGCTAAATCAATTACCACAGCAGGAAATATTCGCTGGAGGCTTTTAACTGCTGCTACGGCTTTAAATTCACCTCCATTGAGACAGTCATCAAAGTAATATAAGGATTGCCTTAATGGATTAGACATAGCCACCCTGCCATTGTCAACTAGTGTAATTTTCCGCACGCCCCAAGACTGCGATGTACATAATTTTGAGGACCCAATGCATGCAACAAAAAAGCTACAGCTGTGATCTTTCAAACACATACCAGAAGCATGCGGGCAACCTGGCATCCAAGTGTACCTGCTCCTAAGAGAAGGCACTTAGTAGAGGACAACTTATCCAAGTTGAGGGAAGGCAAAGCACGCCATCTCATTAGCTTCAAATTCAAATCTGCTGCTGATATGGCCAACCTGTAGAAGATATATCAACAAGCTAAGATAGCACAGAATGATAAAATTATGGAGTAAAAATGGAATCACATACAACATCACCTTGTTGGATCCATGGATTTAGCAAGGTTAACAACTCTTGATATGTGTCTACCTTTGTTAAGTTCCCATCCTACTGAATTAGGTAAGCACTGGAGATCTCTCCATCCTGGATAAATATCGTTAACAAAGCTAAAAATCCAGAATCGAATAAAGATTAAAGCTGCATGATGTCAAACCAGTAATCAGAATGGTGTTGTTACCCTATTTTGCCGCTCTACCTTGTGGAACTGTAATCAAGGCTTCGCCAACAAGGGAAGACCCCAAATCTGCAAAACCACGATTCTCTCTATAGCATAAGAAGTGGACAGTCTTGAGATTCCATCTTGAACATATCAGCACAAGAAAGTTTCGAAGGGGCCAACCGGGATTATTTGGTAGATGACATGGGTCATAGAAACCAAATAGCACCTGCAGATAACAAGCATAACCGCTTTCAGATTGAAGCATTTGTAATAAAGTTAGGTAATTAATCCTATTAGTCTGTCATGCTAACTTTACAATAATAACCCTATCGATTGGCACAAGAAATTCCATTTCCAAAGAACTTTAAGTTTAATAAGGCAAACCTTTTGCCCATCACCCTGACAAGCTTCCCAATGTTTGAGATGCCTAACTGTAGCATGGGAATCGGAAGCAATGCAGACCAAAAAGAAAGGCACATCTGCAGCAGATTTGTAAGGTTAGGAAACTCAAATTTGTCCTAAAATTATAATAGGCAACAAACAGAAGCACGAAGATAAAATCACACGTGAACTGAAATAAAGGAATATATTTACCAGCAGTTAAGTTTGAGTTACGCCAGTCATTGCAAGCTGCTGACACTGATGCTGCCTACACATTCCAAACAATTTATTAACATCAACAAAGTAACAGTGATGTAAGTCAATATCTACAAAGTTTTTGAACGCAGATATAATTCACTCACCTCTTCCAAGTTAAACCATCGTGAAGCAGGTTTCAACTCAACAACTGTTGCTGGAGGATCAACCACAAGAGCAGGAAAAGCAAACCAGTAATGAAAACTCCATTTCTTCAAGTCTGCATACGCGATAAGAAGGAACCTTGATAAAACCGCACTGTCCTCCACAGCTTTTCCAGAGTGAATGTCATCCCAAATCTAAATTATCAGAACACATATATATATATACATTCTCAAAATTTCTTCGCAAGAAACCAAAATCTCAAATTTTACACTCATACATATAATTCAAGGATCAGGAACTATTATCTATAGAAGATACCTTGTTGGCTTCCTCGTTGAGCAAGTTCTTTTTATCGAAGGCATGGTAGGCCTCCAATGTATTGGCATTGTAAAGAATGCCAGGGACAGCGCACCTGTTCCTATTGCCGCGAGGGTTTGCTGCTGGGATCGAAGATTGCTCACTCTCATCACTAGGCAAGGATTCCGCAAGAAGACTCAAGTGATTCGATACCTGAGAATGCGAACAAGGCGCATAGAAACCTGCAACAAATCAAAATCAAAGGCATTCTTTTTGCATTAGATTTTCCATTATACGGGACCAGGCAACCCCTGTTTATTGAGTTAATCTTCGAATTAAAAAAAAAAACTTCTATAGATAGAGTAAAGATTCAACGTAATTAATTAATCTCGCGAAAGCTAATTGCACAAGGGAAGATGTACCAGTGATAGGAATGGGAGAATCGTCGATGCCGAACTTATTAAGTTTCAAGGAAGACAACCTGTGCCAGAAACCCTCATCGACGGAGCTCTGAAAAGGTACGAATCGGAGAATAGATCCACCGGCTCCGACACTTTGTTCTTCTTTAGCCATTATTCAATTTCGAATTGCTTGATTGATTGATTAATCAGTAGACAGATAGAATTTGCAGTTTCTTCTTCTTCTTGCTAACGTAAGATTTTTCTTTCAAGCAATGACTATCTAATTGTTTATTTCATTAATTATTATTATCATGTAACTACTAAACAATAAGCGAACAGAGAGTTTTGACTCTAGCAGGCTTAGAATTACCCGCAAGGAAAAGCGGTATGAGTTTGGTTCGTCTGCGGGCAATCCTTATGTAGTCTAGTTGAGATCACGTATAATACGTTGCCATGTGAGCAATATGTGACTGGGGCTTTACGCTTCAACAACTCTGTTAGATAGATCATGACCAGATCCAAAAAATTATATAAATTGTAGAAATAGATTAAAAGGCCGTTTGGCATTGCGGTTCGAGCTGGAAAAGCTGGTTTTGGATGAAAAGCAGATTTGTGTGGTGTTTGGGTAAAAGACTAAAAACAGGTTTAGAAGACTCAAAACCAAAGTTTAAAAAAAAGAGTAAATCGACTCCCTAAAATTATTGGATTATAAATTTTTAATTTCATCCATTGATAATGAATAATTGAGATTAAAAATTGATAATCCAATAATTCCAAAACATTAAATATAATTTATATCAAATATAGCACAAAGACTCTTACAAAAATCATCAAAAGCGATGCTTCTACAAAACCATGGTTTGCAAAAACATGAAGCATATAACATTTTCCATCAAAGTACAAAAATGCCATTAAAGAATTACTTTAATTACTATTATGCCATTCTATAAGTGCTTCTCTTTCTTTCGTTTGTTCTTCAATCCAAATCCTAGGCAGCACCATCTTAACACCAGCAGATTCTTCCATCTTCCGATTCTGCCTCTGGTCACCTGCAGCACTACCGATGATGAATCGGTGGCCTCTCTCTTTCATTTGCACCAGTTATAATTTTTTCATTTCCACTCTTTCTCTCTCTCTTTTGGCTTTGAGAAGAAGCTTTTGTGGGGTTTGAATTTTCTATTTTTGATTTTCTAGGTTTGAGATTTTTAGCGGATCGGTTGGAATCACTCTTGTTCTGTAAAATCTAGACAGTTCATTAATGGCATAATTTTGTTAGTATGAGATTTTGCTTTCTTTTTCGGGTTTTATTTTTTCATTTTGAGATGTTTGTGCTTTACTTTCATTCGTTGAATTAATTGATATTTTTGTGAATCAACTCATAGTTCAGAATTAATTCAAATTTCCACGGGCATATGTCACAATTCGATTTGCTTATGTGGACTAAAGTGTTCATCCTAATTACTTGCTCTAACGTGTCTTTCAACTGATATAATGTGGTAATAGTGAATGATGCTTAGTATCAAAATTTTACCAAGCACGCTGGTGCTTTCTGGGGAGGGCCTTTTTATGGTGTTCTTAGCTGGGATAACAAGCTTACTAGTTCTCTACTGTGTTATTGAATTAGTATAAGCTAACTTTGCAATTCATGTTTCTATGGCAGTTTATTGATTCTTTCAATGTTAATGTCCATTTTCATGTCCTGTTAATTCGTTTTAGAATAGGCATGATAATTATCTTTAGAAGTTATTTGGTGTATACTTGATGTTCGAGCCTTGATGAAATTGTGGGTTTTGTCTAGTTGCTATTTATGTTATAGATGAAATGATTTACTTCTGAAATATTTATTTTTAACAAGATTTTATCTGTACAATGTGTTACAATATGTTACCTTTTCTTTTTCTATTTTGGATAACTTCTTATAAGTTTCATGCTTCTCATTATTTATAATTATTTATAATTATCTCTCTGATTTTGTTTTCTTGTTTGCTCATCTTGTTTTGTTCTATTGTTATTGTTATATCATGGCTTAAACTTCCAAATTGGATGAATGGTCTCTAACATGAAATTACTACTAAATTTGTTTGTGATGCAATGCTGCTTGTCTAGTTATATCAAAATTACCTACTTTGTGATTTAGGAACTTAGAATTTTTCTGGAGTCATTATATATGTCTTGCTGATATAATCTTTGTCAATCTATATCAGATACTTCTGAGTCACCTGAGTTGTTCTTCAGCCCTAGCTATCCATATGGAGAGATACTAAGGACATTTCACAATCACACCAGTATTATGTGTTCTTACCAACTAGTTTTCACAAGCTTCAACAAAACCAAAGGTAAATTCTCTCTTATTAATTTGACCTGCTAATGCTTATATTGATAAGTGTAATATTGGGATCTCACTCTAGTTGTTTGGTAATGACCTTCAGGAGGATTAATCTGGTTAAATCATGGAGCATCCTCAGCCTCTTCAATATGTTGTTTGATAATGTCCTGCAAAAGGATTAATCCAGTATATTTGTAATGTCCTGCAGCAGGATTAATTGATTTCTCATCTAATCTGGGTGAAGACTGATGGACTCTGACAAGCATTAAGAAATTGATATTTTATGTTCGACAATGTTTCGTTGTTTTGGATAATTTGTATAATATCAATATTGTATTCTTTGAAACATGTGAATCTGAATCATTGAAAATTGACGAACAATAAATTTCAATTCAATTTCTAATAGATGCCCTATTGCTAGCTGAATATATTTGTTCCATTAATTTATTTGTTTTTGACTTGTGTACTTCTAGTTTGTGGTACATGTGTATAAATAAGGAAGAAATGTCCCCAAGTTTTTTCTTCCTGCATACCAATAAGAAGCCATATGATAGGTGCTTCAAGCATTAAAATTTTGTTTTGTGTTTTTGTTTTTTTTTTGACATATTCAAAGTAATTGGCTAATTTGAAAAAAGTAGAGAAAAAAAAGACAGATAGATAGAGAGAAGTGTTGGATGATGGTTAAGAAGTGATAATATTAACAAATACAATAGTATTTTACAAGAGAAAAATTCCTACTTCATGTAAATGATTAGTCATTAATAATGATAAAGTTAACAGCTATTTTAGTTTTTACCTTGCAAACAGGACATAAAAATGGTTGATGAAAATATTACAGGATCACAGAGATTGTATAATGTTTGATAATTATTCTAATATTATGTTTTAAGTTTCATATATTGTACTAGAATGTAAATTTATTTTATCTCTTTATAATCCATAAAAATGTTTTTAAAGAAAAAATAAATGGGTATAAAATTAATATTTATTAGATTCAATATTAATTTCTTTACAGCAAAATAGTAGTTTTTAACATAAAAATAGTAACAAATAATTATATTTTTATTCATGTCTATTTATGTTATTTATACTTAAAAGTTAAAAACACTTCAAACATCAGTTTTTAACCAAGCACATAAGATTGTTTTTTTTATTTCACAGCAGTTTACCATTTGGTTTATTAAACAGAAAATGTGCTTCTACTACAAACGTTTCTATTTTCAGTGCTTTTACAATCAACAGAAGCAGAATTAAACAACAATGTCAAACAGACTCTAATTAAATTAATATATTATTTTTTTAAGGAATAAATTAATATATTGTTTATAACATAAAACAATGAGCATATTTTAAAATACAATATCATATTTTATTAGATTTTTTGCAAAAAAAAATTCTTAATTTTACTAAATTTAATTAATATATCGTGAACTAAAATTTGTTTTCAAATGAAAAATAAAAAACAGTTTTTTAGTGAAGAAATCTTATCGTTAGACAAAATTTTCTCTAATTTAGATAATTCAAACCTACATACAACCAAATAATGAAAATTTGTAGCTAAAAACACAAGTGATGCACAGGTTCGTTTATTTAAAACAGAAAAATTTTAATTCAACATATATTAGTTAAATTCTGCAACATTCATTTTTTTTTTTTTTTGAAAAATTACTATTTATTTTTAGAGGTTTGATATATTACTGGTAGCTCTTTGAGATTTAAAAATTATGCTATTTGTATCTTATATTTTATCTTCATTAAACTATGTAGTACTTCTGTTAAATTTTAAGACATTTATCATTAGTTATAAAGAATATTCTCTTTTGTTTAAGGGAAAACTTAGAGTTAACAATTTTTGACATGACATAATACGGACTTTTTTACTACACGATGCGAATACGCCTAACTTATTTATGATACGATTAAAAATATATAAAATATTTAATAAAATTTATATAACACGAAACAACACGTTTAAACAATTATATAACAAGAAACGATACATATAAACGATTATATGACATAAAATGACATGTTTAAATGATATGTATATACGTTTAAGTATATAAATTTATAAACGGTTAAATAATTACACGACATCAACGTGTTTAAATGACACTAATAGTGTCACTGTACAAATTGTCAGCTTTAGAAAAACTAGTATAATAGGTCAAATCTTAGAAGAATAATAGTACAATAAATCAAACTTCAATGAGTAATAATACAATAGGTCAAATTTTAAGATAAATAATATATTTTTCTTTGGGGTGGAAATGGACTATGGGCCTAATTAGTATTAGAGGCTTAGCGTCCGGTCAGTAAGTAATGCGGCATACGGAGCGCGGTGAAGATCTCACATCGGAACCGACACAACAAGCTATGGTGCTTATATGGGTTTAAAATCCCTCCCCCCAACAGCCTGGCCTTAGGAGTGGAAATGGACTCAGGAAATGAAATGAACAAATAATATAATTTTTAAATTTCATAATATACTAATGTATTATATTAAACTTCGGAGGTAAATATTAATTTTTCAATTTTTTTTTTATCACAAGACCTTTGTTTTGTATATATATTTTTTTGTAATGTAATAATAATAAATAATTTTATATCAACAATATTTTTTGAAAAACTACTCCATCTCCGGTCATAAATACTATATAATAGCCTCGCAACTGATAGAATGGATAATGCTTTTGCTTATATCAAATAGGCTGACATCTTATATTTATTCACATGAAATGCTATATAGAGTTGCATAGCTGACAGAACGCGGAGGCACCTGGCTTATCAACTCATTCCAACATATCCCCAGTGGATAAGTTATCTGATAAGGAGTGAGTTCAACATTACAACACAACAAACGTTAATAAGTACAAACAAAGATGATACCACCAATTTTAATAAAGGAGTTAGCACCACCTTGACCTTGGTCATCATATCAAAAAATCTCAACAATACTTGTATATATATGTTATTGCATCTCTTTAATATGAGACAACAAGCATTACCTACGTGTATGAACATCAGCATCAACAGCAACAAGAGTTCAGCTCTCAAGAAGTTGAGCTGGAGGAGTCGAAGAAAGTGACCCTCCGTCTCTTGTTTGGCAGGGTTGTTCGTGGTGAGTATTCTTGCGAGAGAGAACATTTCTCCAAGACGGAACTCAAGGCCTTTCGGATAGAATTTATTAGCAGATGGTGCGTATCTGTATCATCAACAGCTTTCTTGTTTCTGCAGGTGGTTAGGAAAAGCACATTCTTTAACCGCCCTCCTAATGTTGAAATTTCTGCATCCACCATTTTCAATTCAAGGGCGTTGATTGCTTGTCTTATTTCTGAGAGAAGCTCGGGCCGATAATCACAGCACAAGGTTGCCTTAAAAGACGAAGTTCCATCTCTGTGTCCACTATCAAATGGTTCAACTTCCACTTCATCATCATCCGTTGGAATGAGAAGACCTTTACTGGCTTCCATTGCATTCTTTTTCAGTTCTTTCACTTGGCTAATTACTTCAGCAAGCAACGTGGCCTTGTCCATCTAGAAATCAAACAAGAGTTCAAGTCAAGATTGATATGGGAATTATCGTAAACATTAATTGAGTTCCATAGGCTAAATAAGATACGGAAGTAAAATAGCAGCTGCTGTCAACAGTATACTTGTTCTAACAGTGACATACCAGAAAGATATGTCTCCATATATCAATGCTACCTGCAAAAGTAATTTGGTTGATTAAGCAATAATGACTCATTCAACTACGATTTTTTCTTCTTTCTTTCTTTCTTTCTTTTTTTCATCTCAATAACTTTGCATTCAGCACCATGAGAAAGACAAATAAGAATAACTAATTTATAAATAACTGACGTAATTTTGTTTGACTTGGTTAACATTTGCAATTTCAGCACATATGACAATGATATGGAAATAAACAATAAAAGAAAGGACAATGATTGAAAGAAAAACAAATCTTATATATCCCCACTAACATTGGCATGATTCAAAGCTTGAGAATTTAAAATTTAGTGGTTTTCCATCTGCCAGAGGTCTGCTTCAAACTTGCTGTTCCAACTATCATATATGAGATATCACATATATCAGCCAACAGATCAATGTCAAAGCCATCGCTATAATATTTTCCATATGAAAAAACCTCATGATCTGATCAATAGCACAGCAGCTGGCATATTGCGCCAACCATAAATCATAAATCACCTACCGGCTATATGTTCATTTTTTATATGTATGCAATTTTTTAATAAGAATATATTGTGCCGTATTGACAATAATGGCTTTGACTTGACATATTAATACATTATCCTAAATTATCATGTCTTTAATTCTTCATAAACAACAAAAGATCAACAAATAAAATTTGTAGGTTGAACTGTTGACTAAGCCTCGTGATATCAGAAAAGCTTCCGCGCTTATCAATTGTTCCCTTTATTCTCTTGATCCAAAACGGAACGGTGGTCTTCAGTTTCTTTACATTAGAAGCAAATTCAAATTGTTTAATTTCAACAGATATTTCCTCACAATCCCACACTGATTTTAAGTTTTATATTTGAGATATATTCATATCAAATGAGAATGAAAATACCCCCAGATGATTTTATTCACTGAAACTCTGAAATAGCAGAGTTGACTCAGGATCTTTTGTTAGTATGCTTTTCTCCTACAAAGAAAATTGTAACACCACCTAAAAGTGTTCTTTCGCATTCATATCATACCTATCCTTAAAACTTTTTAATGAGTGAATTAAGGTTTTCCCTTGTGTAATTTATTCTTATACATTTTAGATTTACAGTTTAAGGACTTGTATTAGCTACCTCTTCCCACCCCCTTATCATTTTTCTGCAAACTCCAACTTCAATTGCTATGCTAATAGAGGAACAAGTTAAATCTGAATTCAATATTTAACCTTTTCTCGGTATCTGGAGATATGAATATCTCACAGTTTTACCTCAAGTAGACCAAATATGATTTCAGGTGTTCCTAATATATTAGAATCAAATCTAACCTCCCTTGTAGCCTTTTATTTCTTAAAACAAAACATTCATATACATTCTCCATGTTAGATTTCAAATATATGCATATTCTCTCAGCAGCCAAACATCAAACACCTTAATAAACAGTTTCAGCAAAATAATTCAATAACAAAATTAACCACATAACTTTCTCTAACATATCATCACGCTAACTCCCACGGTCCGCTTCAAGAATTTGTTTCAAAAATTGAAATTGGCATGTTCACGAAAACATTAATCAAACAAGATAAAATAACTGACTACTAAAAATGAAAATTGATAAAAACAGAACAGAGAACGCATGTTAACCTTTCCTGCGCAGGGCACAAGACCGCGAAGAGTAGCAAGATGGGCATTGATCCTCTCTCTTCTTCTCCTCTCCGCCTCACTATGGCTCTTCAAAGCCGCCAGAGCCTTGGCCTCAGACATCGCTTTCTTCCCGACTTTCGTTGCCGGTGCCTTCACGAGTTCTCCTTTCTCATTATCCAACACCAAAGCCTGCGACACCATCGGCGTCGAGCCACCTAGCGAAACCCCATTAAAACCTTGGAAACTACGCGAAAATGGATCCAACGAGTTAAAATAACCGGACCCAGATGAAGAATTAGCGTCATAAAAGTAGGCAACCATTGAAGAAAAGAAGAAAAGCCTGGATATTTAAGGTCCGTGATTAAGATTATGAGCCAAAAGTGGAGAAGAGTAGGCCTGGTGGACGAGTAGTAGGGGCGAACCAGAAGGAGAGCTTTTGGAGAGGAAAGTTTTGCTGTTTAACAGGAGCCTTGTTAGTAATTCTTGTGGATACGATCAAACCTCCCATACCGGAAAAAGGACTGATTTTGGGTTTAAAGGACATGGAGATAGGTCAGTAAGAAAACATCCACATTTTTATCTTGATAGTATTGAAGAAGACCATTATATCTTTGATATGTGTGAGATTCTTTAGAAACTGGAGTTTTGGTTTCAAGAAAGAGAGAAAAAGTTGTTAAAAGTATGAATTTTTGAGCTGGAATCTCGATGAATCTTTCGAGAAGAAAGGGACAAACAATGGGATTCAAGCAGAGAGAAAGCTTTTGAATGATGCAAAGAAAAGGTTGAGGTTTGTGTTGTATGAGAGCTGCAGCGTTTCAAAGGGATATAAATAGGGATGAACCGAAGCTACTCCAATCTATGTAACAGTGTCTAATTATTTACAACAAAAAATATTTTAAACTTTAATTTTATAGCATAAATTTATATAAATTATTTAATAAAATATAGACGTACTTTAATATTATAATATAAAAGTATATTTCATCTAAATTTATTAAATTATTTAACAGTATACTGACGTAATCTTTTTATATAAGTAAAAAAATTTTATATATAAATGTCATATATATATATAATTGATCTCAAAAAAAATTTACCTTTTAATGCAATATTTGATTATATTTGATTCGAGAAGAAGTGGTAAAAAGTGTGGAAAAGTGATAAATATGACATTTACATGTATAATTTTTTTTATTAATGTGGAAAGTTCACATCAAAATTCTGCTAAATAATTTAATAAATTTTAATAAAAAATATTTTTATGTTATAAAATAAAAATTTTAAAATTTTTTTATTATAAATAATAATTTAAATATTATATTATTATGAATTAAATAATTAGAGTACCGTAAATATAATTAATTCACCATATAAATGGAACCGAGACATAGTGTCCCAATGACACTAGGAGCTTTGGCTCTATATGTAATGTCTAGACATCGAGACTCCACGACCAAAAAAAAAAAAGAATATAAATAGAACTCAAAATGATAATAAAAATGAAATAATTGAAATTGTTAAGGTTAATGTCTGCTAAATTAACCCATGCTACATGGTAGTCATTATAAGTGTTAATAGTTTAGTTTGTCCATTTAAACTAAAAATTTATAATTAAACTAATAAAATCGATTTTTAAATACTTTAATTTTTATCCAAATCAAATATTATTAAAAATATCCAAACCATTACTATTTAGGTTCTGTTTGGATAGTCGATAATGAACAAAATATGATAAAAATTAACTTAAAATCAAAATAACAACATAAAAATCACCAAAAATTTAACTTTTATAAATTCAAAATATAATTTATAAATTAGTAAAGTATTTTTTTTTCAATTATAGTATTTTAATACATTCATCAAAAATAATATTTGATTCTAATAATTCTGT
Organism: Balakata baccata; assembly: GCA_949630135.1. Classification (NCBI taxonomy): domain Eukaryota; kingdom Viridiplantae; phylum Streptophyta; class Magnoliopsida; order Malpighiales; family Euphorbiaceae; genus Balakata; species Balakata baccata. Next base: position 33,562 of record CATIWF010052933.1, read on the forward strand.
AAATAAAAGAAAATAATTAAATTAGATGTTTTTCAGCAAAATATATATATATATATATATATATTATTAGTTCAATTCGGTTTTATTGTATTTATATTTTCATAATTTAAATTCAAACAAAAAAATTAGTTTATAAAAATTTCAAAATTACAATCATCCATAAAACCATCTAAATCATAATTTTTCTATTGGAATAGATTAATCAATTCGATTTGTGGCTTTGGTTAATTTTTTTTCCAACTCTAGTAGACATCTGTTGGGAGGCCCATGCCTTTATCATATGAGTAAATTTCATCAACTATCTATTTTAAACTTTTTATTTCAAAATACCTGCAATAATTTTCTTTTCATTTTTGAACTAATATTTTTGTAATTTTGCCGAATCTCTTTTCAAAAATACATGGATTCCTTTCTTCTTTGACGAACTTTTTCTTTCTTTCTTCATCCTCCACCTCAAACTTATTTCAACTACTCCAAACTCATCCATCTCTGCCAACTGGTTCCCTCTAACCACTCAATAGTGACAATATTTTGTGACGAGAGTGTTTTAAAGTAAATTTTAAATTTTTTTATTTAATTGCTGATTTTTTAAATTTTTATAAATTATTTTTTTAAACCGGATTATATATATATATATATATATATAACGAGTTTTCAAAATTCAAAAAAACTAAAAATATAATTTTTTTTCCAAAAAAACATTATTTCCCAACGAATTACCAAACGAACTCATGTCATTAATTGCTTTCTCAATCTTTCGCTTGGAAAAATTTTTAGGTAGACCGGATTTATTAAATCAAGTCAATCATACAATGACATGTATTTAATTATTTTATTTTTATTTTTATATCAATTAATAAAAATAAAACAATTAAATGAATATCATTGTATAATTGGGAATTGGGTTCATCTAACTCGATTTATAAACTTATCATCCTTCATAGTTCTCTAATGAATTCTTGGCAGGTTTTTCCTACGTCAGATCAAACAACAAAACCATCACACTGTTCGATGCTTGGTATTCCAGGAAACACAATTCCACTAGTAAAAGGGAGCAAAATGTTCTTCTAAAACTGATGCGAGAGGGGCCATTTCAGATGATTGCACCTCAATTCGAGATTTCTCGACAATGTCTTCTTTAGTATGTTTTGTAAGGATAGCATCGATATTAGGGTGGTGAGCACTGAGCATGCTAATTATTGCAGAAGTATCAAATCCTAGAAGTACAAGGAAGGCAAATTCATTCAAGGTTGTGAAAATCATCCTAAATTCACTGTTTCACCTTAATTTTCAATTCATGAATCGTTATCCTCATATCGAGATTAATTAATCAGGAAATGGTACCAAATCAGAATGTGATTTTAGAAGTTTCCAGGTAGCTTCTTGTGTGCTTCCTCTTCATTTAATTATTATTATATTAACATTAATTAAATAAATATAAAAATATAATTACTTTGGTAACTCAACCTTAGGTAGAATATTTTTAGAAAATCTTAAATAAACTTTGAGTAGGTCTCTTGTAAATATAATATAATTTCAATTTTTATTAATTTTTTAATAAATTTTAAGAGTATTTCTAGTAATTTGTTGGATAAATTTTGGATAGAATTATTAGTAAATTATAAATAATTTTAACTTTTATAGGTGATTGGACCTCACTTCGAGATTTCTTGACAATGTCTTCTTTAGTAGGTTTTGTAAGGATAGCATCGATATTAGGGTGGTGAGCCTACCCGGATCTCCAGTGTGTCAGTTGTCCAGTGGGACACTGGATTCTCGTGGTGGGGGAGAATGTGAGGGATTCAGTAGAATGTTCTCATATCCTACATCGGAAGATTGAGGGAAGTTCCCGGTCTAGATAAGAAGAAGATTTTCTTGTCCTGTTAGATACGTTTTAAATCCGTGAGGGGATCCAGTAAGACTCCCAAAACAGATAATATCTGACAGATTGACACGTGACATGTGTGTCCAGCATGCTAATTATTTCAGAAGTAGCAAATCCTAGAAGTAGGCAAATTCATTCAAGATTGTGAAAATCATCCTAAATTCACTGTTTCACCTTAATTTTCAATTCATGAATCGTTATCCTCATATCGAGATTAATTAATCAGGAAATGGTACCAAATCAGAATGTGATTTTAGAAGTTTCCAGGTAGCTTCTTCTGTGCTTCCTCTTCATTTAATTATTATTATATTAACATTAATTAAATAAATATAAAAATATAATTACTTTGGTAACCCAACCTTAGGTAGAATATTTTTAATAAATCTTAAATAAACTTTGAGTAGATCTCTTGTAAATCTAATATAATTTCAATTTTTATTAGTTTTTCAGTAAATTTTATATATATCTCTAGTAATTATTGGATAAATTTTGGGTAGATTTCGGATAAATTATAAATAACTATAGCTTTTATAAATTTTTGGATAAATTTAAGTAAATTTTAAAAAGATCTTTGATAAATCTTAAGTAGATGTTAATAGTAAATGTTAGGTGTACTTATGATATACTTTGAATTGACTTTTAAGCATATATATTTTTATAATATTTTTAATAGTTTTTGACATGTTTGAAACAATTTTAAATTTAAATATTTTTATAATATTTTAGAAATTTTGGTGATATTTTTAAAAACTTTTATCATATCAAAACTTGATATTGACAGTTTTCTTCGGTTAAGATAAAAAAGTTAAAAAAAAAAAGAATCAGATAGTTTGAATAGTATTGTCGATTATGGAAATTGGAAATTGTCTTGAATTTATTATTATTATTATTATTTACTTCATAAATTAATATTGATAGAAGTTCATAATTTTTACGCTGAATTAAAAAAAAAACAGTTTCTGTTTTGTAATATACGGCATCGACTTTTGAATGAACAAAAATAGTTGAAAAATGTATTTTTTATTAATATAAATGTGGTAAGTTTAGTGTCTAGATTCAGCTTATGAGTGGTAAGATTGGAATAAACAAATTAAAAGTTTGTTTATCCATTACCTAACCTAGCCCTTCGTTGCGTAATCAGATCGAGTTAGGAGACGCAAATTGATATTAGAATATAGTGTAGGGCTACTTTGCAATTAAACAAAAATTTAAGTTTGACTATTTTTTTTTAGGTACAAAAGTTTGACTTTTTATCTTCCTCACTGTATTTGTTTATGTTATGACTTCTTGATGTTCCAAATAATTGGAGTCAACTTTTTTATTTTCTCTAAAATCCAAATTTAATCTACAATAAAATTTCGACAACCTAACAACAAAATTGTTTTGCAGTCAACGTTGAATCACATTAATTAATTTGTACCAAAACAATTTAATTTTAATTTTTTTTAAATTTAAAAAACTGTTTCTTCGGAAAAAAAAAAAGAAACTGTTTTCACAGAGAATGAGATAAATATATAATTTTTTAAAATACAAATTTAAAAATAATAATTTATAAAAAAATTAAAAAATCAATCAATTAAATCAAATAAATTATAAACCTACTTTTTTTTTTTTTACTCCAAACAACAATCTCATGCCGCCTATAGTGAATAGACCAAAAAAATTTTGTTCAGTGGAGCACGTTCACTTGAATTTTGGATAATCGTCGCCTTTAACTATTTAAAAAATATATAATAATATATAAATTTATATCGCTTTTTAATATTTGTCCCATAAAAAATATTCAAAGTTTATTTTTACATTTTCTTTTCTGACTTAAGATAATTTAGGAGTATTGGCTGTAGCACTAATTATACTCTCCTTTACATAGGGGTAAGTATTTGGTTGGTTTGATTTACCGAATTCATATTAATTTATGAAAACCAAACTAATTAATATTTATAACCAAACCTAATCAAATTAAAATATTTCGATTTTGTTCGGTTTAATCAATTTTGTTATATAATTAATTAATTTATATAAATTATAATTATTATTATTATATTTTATTAATTATAATATATTAGAATCAAATACCACAACTTGATTAATTATGATAAAAGTAAACCAATTATTATAACTTTATCAAATATATAAGTTATAATTAAATAATATAACTATAAATTGTTGTAAATTAAGATAAAATAACATAGATTATGATAAATTGATATAATAATTATTTCATCAACTATCATAATTATTATAAATTGAAATCAATTATCACCGCTTTATAAATTAATATAAATTGAAATTAATTATTATAACTTTATTAATTACTCCAAATTAAAATTATTAACATAAATTAAAATAAATTTTCATAGTTCATGACTTTATTCTACCATAAATCAAAATAAAATATTATAAACTATAATTTTTTAATTATTTATTATGCATATATTTAATGTTTGTTGGTATTAAAAAAATATAAAATTAACATATTAACTTGACTTGGAACATGCCATTAGAAAAGTGGGCATAAAAATGGCATAGCAATTTATACATATTAACTTGACTTATCAAATTAAGTGAGAAATGAAGATCATGGGAAAATTTACTTTTCAAATAAATAAATAAAGAGTTACATTTTCATTTCAGATTTCATTTTTCAATAGAAATTTGGAATTGCTTCCAACCATATATACCATAACTAAAGAAATTGGATGTGAATTTGTGTAACATTTGTAAATGCATTCATTGTCATATGGAGATACATATACATACTCTCAAATGACTTTGTAATCAAACTCAAAATATTTATTAATTAACCAAAAATTTAAGGATATGGTTTATGAGGGAACATTAAGAGAAAGTTAATTACAATAAAATTATATATAAAAAAAAAATCTAAACTTTACAAGATATTACAATTATATCTAATTTAAAAAATTTATTTAAATTATATAATTTTTTATTTTTGAAACAAATATAACTTTGGTAGTATGGAATTAATCTTGTAACTTAGCTGACATTTATGTGGCTGGCTACAAACGTGGATTAAATATGATGATTAGAGCAAATATATTCAATTATTGGATAATTAGACTAGAGCACATGCTATTTAATCCAGCAAGCAACATTAGCCTCAGCTATTCGATTCGGATCAATATATGAAAGCACCAGTTAGGTTCATATATTGATTTTGTGTTACTGAAATTACATTTGTTTTAAAAAATGAAAGTTAATATAATTTAAATAGAATTTTTTTATTTTTTTATAATTAGATATAATTGTAATATCTTACAAATTTCATGATTTTTTTATAATTTTTCCTAAAATTATTATTCTCAAATTTTAATGTCTAATATTTTACGGGTATTTGATGCGAATGTTAAATTTGTTTCAACTTAGTTGAGATAATCTGGTACGCTTATGATACCAGATCTCAAATTTTTAGTTATTTTTTTTTTCTTTTTCTCCTTTAAACATTTATTTGAGATTTAAGCATTCTTTTTTTTTTTTTTTTCAAAATACAGGGCAAGTAACCATTAAAAATTTAGTATAAGGAGGGGATCAATTCAAGAAACCAAAAACTAAATGACTAAACTTATGATTTATAACAATTGGTTGACTTGCACATTAATTAATTTTAATGAGTATTAAATTCTTATTCTAAAATCTAAACTCTAAAGCTAACGATCTCATCATGGCAATACGAATCAAAAGAAGAAGGAAAAAAAAACACACACACACACACAAAAGCAATATTTTTTAATAGTCTGTTTGTCTGTCTAGTTTAACACCGACAGTACAAAATTAAAAAATTAAACAAGTGCAACTGTTCCTCTTGCCTGCGTGATGTATTGATGGTATTTAGATGGTTAATTTATTTTAAAATTAAATTCAAGACAACATAGAAATAAAATTTTATTCATTAATTTACGGCCATCTTAATCTATTTCATTTTTTAAAGCAAAAAAAAAAAAAACTCTTTTCAACTTAAATGAAGACCGTATATAAAAAATTGTATATTAATATGGCTCAAAAATTAATTTTAAAACAAATTGATTATTGTAAAAATATTTGGAGGGCTAAATTAATTTCATCCTTTTTCAGAAAAAAAAAAAAATCATTCTCTTAGATCTATTTGAGACCAAACTTCTAATTTACGGTATTTTTTATAATTAATTTTTTTTTCTATTTTTTCCTTAAAAATCTCACAGCAAATTACGCATTCAATTTATAGTCAAAGTAATAGCAAAGTCAGTAGTTTTAGGATAAAAATAAAATAATTTAACTGAAAATAGAAAACTGTGTTGTAAATAATGTAAAAATGAATTTTTAATATATATGACAAAATGATATTTAAATTAATATGGGAATATAACTTGATGAAAACAACATTTAACTTATTGGGCTTAAATGATTTTTTTTGGAAATTTTCCAAAAATGGAAAGAACGGATAAATATTTACAAAAATATAACATCTCAAAATTTTTTTCAAAAATATTGAAATAAATATTTACCTAAGATTTACAAAAAAATTAATAAAAAATTGAAGTTATACAAAATTTACTCAAAATTTAATAAAATTTATCTAAGAATTACTCTAAATTTACCGGAGGTTTACCTAAGGTTTATTTAAAATTTACCACAAAATTAATGAAAATTGAAGTTATAAAAAATTTATCAAAGATTTGCTTAAATTATACACAATATTTATCCAATATTTACCAGAAAGTTAACGAAAGTTTAAATTACATATGGTTTACTCATAATTTACCAAGATTTACTCGAGTTTATCCAAAATTTATTACAAAATTATTGAAAATTGAAATTATAGATGTTTATCAAAGATTTACCTTTTTTTATAAGCATTATAAAAAATTTACTTAACGTTTACTTAAGTTATATCCAATATTTACTAGAAAATTAATAAAAGTTAAAATTACACAAGATTTACTCAAAATTTACTAAGGTTTACTACAAAATTAATAAAAATTGAAGTCACAAAAGATTTATCAAAGATTTACTTAAGGTTTATTTAAGTTATACTCAATATTTACAAGAAAATTTATCAAAATTGAAGTTACATAAGATTTATTTAATATTTATCCAATGTTTATCCAAGATTTATCCTACATCAAGTCAATTTCTCAATTAAAAATTACTAAAGATCTGCCATAAGTTTACCAAATTAAATAACATTAATTAAGTTAATTAATTACAAGTTTACATATTTTTTTGCTAATTAAATGAATTAAATAATAATTAAAAATAAATAAATGCATGTATAAAGACAAATGACGGTCATGCAAGTTAATAAAATTTTTAATCAATGTTTAAAATGTGAAAAATGACCATTTTCTATTTCAATTAAATGAAAAATATACTAAATACACAATGAAATCTAATATTTTAAAAAAATGGAATGCAAAAATGAAAATACAGAAATTTATAATGAAACACGAAAATTTTATAGGTAAAATTGAAAAAATATTTGAAAAAGGAATGTTCTATGTAAATTTTCCTTTTTTCCCTAAACATGATTTATGGACTTAATTGAGTTAATGGATAGAAAATCTGCTATTTACATGGTTTAATATTTAAATTAAGAATCTGGCTTTTTTCGTACATCTTGTGACTTTTTATTATTTCTTAAGAAATTATTTTTAAACAATAAATAAATAAATAATTAATTAATTTAATGAAGATAAAACAGAATTTAAAATCAAAATTTACTTGCAATTCAGAAGCTTGAAAACGATGTTAACTTCATATTATTGGCTTCTTATAATCAATAATTTCTGACTAACACATCATTGATGTTTTCATACATTTTTATTATAACAGTATATATAATGTACAAAATACATATGAAAAAATTAAAAATTTCATATATGTATATAGAATCATATTTAATAAAAAAATACAATCAAACTTTGTTTTTCAATAAATATTTAATAAAAATTGAGAATTATTTAATTGTTTAATATGATAAAATTAAAAATTTAAATATTAAAACACAAAATAAGATTTGCTTTAATAGTATGTAGTTATCTTTTTTTTTTGTTTTTTGTTTTTAGAACCAAATAATAAATTTGAGAATCATTAACTTTGAAAATTATGAATATTTAATAACAAATAATAAATAATTGGTGTGAAAATCTAAAAATAAAATATAAAAAGTCAGACCCTAGATAGTGGAGAGCAAGAAGAGAGCCCACAAAACTTAGGGCTAATGGCTTTACTAATAAATATAAATAATATAAAAAACTCAACCAAAAAAAAGTAAGAAATATAAAGACGTTCATAGAAGGCTAGTAAGGTAATTTATTTCTTATTATATTATAAAAAATTTAATTTTCTATTTTAATTTATTTTAAAAATTATTAATATTCCAACTATACTCTTTATTTTATTCTCTATTTTAATTTTTTTATTAATATAAATTTATTAAAATTAATATAAATTTTTTATTAATACAACTTTATTAAAAAAAAAGAAACGGGTCAAGATAAAATTTCTTTTATTCTAACAATATTCTTTATTTCATTTTCTATTTTAATTTTTTATTAATATAATTTTATTAAAATTAATATAAATTTTTTTATTAATACAACTTTATTAAAAAAAAAAGAAACAGGTCAATATAACTCTATTCTAATTTTTAATTAATTCACAAAGAACTCTTCGTTATTCTTAAATTTGAGTAGAGAGTGTCTATTTTAAAAATAAAAAATTTAACTTTAAGAGTTATTGAATGATATAAAATTTCTAAATATAAATAAAGAGTGAAATAAAAAAAAGGGGTCAAATTATTTTAAAGTCATTAATTACATATGATTATATTAAATAATCAGTCCAACTGTGCGAAGTAACTTTATGGTTCATTTAATGGACAATGTCTTTGTCGACTATCTATAAATATAATAAGGCGCGATAATAACAGTTTTACCCTTTGCTCAATCCAAATTAAAACGCCACTTTCAACTCCCCTTTCGGTTGAGCCCATATATAAAATGACATCGCACCCTATTCTATCACAAATTGACACACCACCGCCCAGCTCCTCCTCCTACTGAGCTCAGCTAAGAAACAAATGCCACAGTTCAAGCCCACATTCAACTAACATTTGAATGGTGTTGAATAGAAAGTCATTCTCTCTCTCTTACAACACCTTTTTTTTTTTTTGTCACTTTAACACATCTTTTTTTGGTTCATTATGATAGATTGTAAGCTACACAATATGAGTTTGCCTTCCTCTTATACACACAATTAAAGTATTAAACTCTCATCAATATTAGTGTACGGTAGCGAAAGTGTTCAAATTTGGGACCTTCCACATTCTCACAAGTGAGAGTACCAATCAAACTACCTTATTTTTTATAAGCAATAATTATTTTATAAAAAAATTGAGGGGAAAAACTATCCTAACAAAAAATTAGGGTGATCCCTAGAACTAAAAAATTGAAGATGGAGCAAGACAACCCCTTATTTTAAGCCAAACCATAATAAAAGACTAGAACAAAGAGGAAACTAAACAGTAAAACTAAAAAAAAGTAGCAGTAGAAAAGCAAAGAAACAAAATCGAAAAGGAGACCATCTATTCTTCCCATTACTCTAAGATTGGACAGCCATTGGACACAAAATGAGAGTGCTCATGCCATAAGAGAATTATGATTGAGATGATTTAAATCATAGCCAGACTTTGAAAATATCAAATTTATAGTAGCACTGAAATCAATTGTTTTGCCATTATGAGTAGCATTGACCAAAAAATAGAGTAAAAAAGAGTGCACTAAAAAGAATTTTCTAGATTCCCTCACGCATAAGTGTCCCAAATCCAATATAAGTTTTGAAGAGAAGATGGAATGACCATTGTGGAACCTCACCAATGCATAAAATAAGCCCATATTTTCCAAGAAATGACAGAATAAAAAAACATATTCTATAGTCTTGCCAAACAAACCACAAAAATTGTAGCGATTGTTAGACAAAATGCTTAAACCACGAGTGAATAGAAAATCTCTAGTTGCCAACTTTCCTTAGAATGCAAACCATCCAGACAATTCAAATTTGGATGGGAATAGATTAAGTCATGTGCATGGCATTGGGCTAGTTGAGATAAACATACTATTCAAGAAAGAGTGATAAAGAGATGGAATCATATAACATCTATCCCTATTGGTATCCCAAAGAATTAAATCAGAAGCAACAGCTATGAGATATATAGGAGATAAAAGATCGAACAACTCATTGCCTTCTTGTTGCTTATTGCTATTAAGAGTGCATGCCCTAGTAATTCTCCAATTCCACCTCCCATCAATGTAAGTTTCCATTTCATTGACATGTTAAAGGGTTGCAATCACACTAAAAATCTTTCCACAAAAAATACTGCTCTCATTACTAGCTTTGTAATAAATATTACCATAAACGAAATGTGCTCAAGTATCATTGGAGTTATAAATACTTGCAATTTCTTTCTAGATGGTTAGGAAGTAACCATAAGATAGAACATAATCAATTTTGGCAGCCCCATATTTGTGTCTAATAACATTAGACCAAATTTTGTCACTCTTAGAATGTAATCTCCAATGCCACTTAAAAATGAGGCATCTATTATGCAGGATGAAGGATTTTAAAGATGAATCACATTCATAAAAACGTAGTGGAAATTAAAATTTTAAAAATCTGAATCATAAGATTCCACTTGTGCCATTAAAACTAATTGAATAAATGCATAGTTAGAAATTGTACCTTTAGTTTCTTGGACTTGTTCTTCCTCTTCTTCTTGACGGACTGATACAAACCACAACAATCCAAATTGATGTCTCTAATGAAAGTCCAGCAAAGAAATGATGAAGGAAACCTCTAGGGTGATGGCTTAAACAATCACTTGGTGCTAGCCAAGTGATTTGTTCATGAGAGAAAAAGTGTAGAGAAATTAATTTTTAATTCTAAAAAATGGAGACTCAATTTTCTGATGTAAAAAATAGCTTTTATATATGTCTACATCAATGCGTTAGGATTTAGAGTCTCACTTAAACTAAAAGACCACTTAAAATTCAAAAACCATGAATCAGGGCATATAGGCTGAATGGACTGCATTGGCCAGGCCTGTCTGTTGCCTACGTGCATGTTGTGGGCCCGTATAGGCTTGCGTGCACTAAAGGGCCAACAGACCCCAAACGACTCCGAAACCTGCGAAACTTTTCCGCGATCTCGACACCATTTGACCCTAAATTTTTCTCATATTTTGAATCATATCTAAGACTATTTTACTCCTTTTTCATACTTCCAATGCATTTGACCAATTAGGTTCCTGGTTATATTGGTCACCCAAATTAACAATTAATTTGAGACAGTCATGAGCAATATCTAGCAACATATCATGACCTTAAATTGACTGAAAAGTCAGTGGTTTGAATACGAACCTTTCCATAGACAATAGTCTGTGTAAGTCATCTTTTCATCATCCTATATCCCACTCGGTTTAGAGCATGAACTATATGTCAGTTCCCGCTAGACTGACTACGCCACACCTAGCCCAAGTGATGTTAGATCTTGTCACTAAGACTTATCACTCAATTAGACATGTCACTGAAGATCAGCTTCATGACATTTCTACTCTGGCTAGATATTCTCAAGTAATGATTTCGATAAGAGATCGTAGGTATACACTCCTCTATCAGGAGTGGTGAATCCTTTGTTGGCTACCCAATTACCTTTGAATACCTCAACTTGTACTTAATCACCACCCTATAAGCGACCTCTATGAGGCAACAAAGAATGGAGTCAAAACACATAATCAATATCTAAGATATCCTTGAGTACCTCAAGTTTAAGGATACTTACATCATTGCTATGATGAGACTATTGTTGATATTTGAATAGATAATCCATATAATTGTCTCATAGCAGGTCATCCAATGTACTTGACTACCCTTAGCAAGCATCCACATGTTAACTCTGAACATCTTATGCTCACAGCTTATGAGATCTTCTACTTGATCTAATAAAAAAGTATAACATGTGTTAGTCTATCCGGATCAACAATGCCTCATCTTGTTGATCCTATGACTAAGGATAATTTAGATACTAACATATTTACACATTATAGAAATCTCATTACCATAATCCCCTCATGATATGTTTCATATCATGAATTTTCATTAATCAGTTTAAGATCTATATCAATTCATATGCAAATGAATACTAATATAATGAAAGAATGTCATTATGAATATGTACAATAAGTGCTTGAGCTGATTGCCTTTTAGACACATCTCTAACAATCTCCCACTTACACTAAAGCCAATCGCCGTTGTACATTACACCATAGGTGAGGATATGACTATCATATTCCTTTAGGGGTTTTTGTCTAGTGACTCAATCAGATATTTTCTGATCAGTGATAACTCTTTCTATTATTACATCATGTCTACCATTTGATTTCTCTAATCAATTGGTAACGTCCGGTACATATTTTGATCTACGATGAGACCATGATTGCTTTTGGCCGTCCAGTGGCACCATTGTTATTCCAATCATATTGAATTAACAATGCTAGGAATCATTTATAATTGGTGATGAATTTTACTTATCCAAACCACTTTCTTAGTTGCTTTGGAAATTGCAATATACTTTCATTTGTGGAATACGTAGTCATCACCTGTTTGGAACTCTTCCAATCGACTATACAACCATTTAATGTGAATACATAGCACGGCTAGGATTTTGAGTTATCTTTGTTGAATTGGATGCTGACATCCATAATCCTGCTTACCTTAAGATTACTTTCTCCTTAAATCAAGAATGCATCATTAATCATTCTCAAGTATTTAAGGTGTCCTTAACAGTCACCCATAAACTCCTTATAGGATCATATTGATATTTACTCATGGCACTCAAAGCATTATATCCATTGGGCCTATTACATAGCATAGTATATAATGGATATGATAGCCCAAGCTTATAGAACCTAAATCGTGCTAGTCCATTTGTCTTATGTCTTTAGACATAAAGACTTAGAGAGAGTAATCATATTGATCAAAATAATATATACTCTCATGGACTATTTCATGCTAACCACTTTAACATCTTAGCTATATAGACTAAAATGATCAAATAACCTTTTAGATCTATCTCTATAGATCTTAATCTCCTTCTATATGTTACTTTTAAGATCTTTCTTGGAGAAATGCTTTAGAGTAACGAATTGACTAACTTAGAAATGAGAGATTGTTTCCTACTAATAGTATATCTTCCACATACTTCACTAAGAACGCAATGGCACTCCTACTAATCTTATTGAAAAACACAAGATTTATCCATATATTGTGAGAAAACAAACTCTTTGATTACCTTATCAATTTGGATGTTTTAACTCCCAGATGTTTGCACCAATCCATCAATGGATTGTGCAATTTACATCCTATTTCGCCATCATTAGATATTAACCTCTTAGGTTGTGTCATATACAAATTATAGGTCAGATTTCTATAATAAAAATTGTCTTTATATCCATTTGTGAAATATCATCATAATGAGTAGCAATGGCTAGCAGTGATATGATGGATTTACGCATAGTATGTCGAGTAAAAAAGTCTTCTCAAAGTCAACCCTTGTCTTTGACGACATCCTTTAACTACTAACTCTAGCTTTATAGGCAATTGTATTACCTTCCATGTTGGCCTTCTTCTTGAAGACCCGCATGCACCCAACGGGCTTTGTCCTATTAGGTGGGTCAACCAAAGTCCATACTTGGTTTATGGTCATGGAATTCGTATTCGACTTATGGCTTATGGCCATTAGTCATATTCTAAACTCTTCAGAATCTCTTCATAAGCAACAAGCTCATCATCCTCTATGAGCATTATAACCCTTTTGTTCACTTATAAGAGATCTATATCTCTCGAGAACAACTCATATCCCATTTTACTTAAGAAGCTCTTGAGTTTCATAAGGTCTTATTATCACTTCATCTTTATGAGTAACATATATTAGGCTTCGTTAGTTAATTCGTGTCTACTTAGGCATCTTGAACTTCATTAAGTTCAATCTTGCTCCCATTTCTTCTTATAGAAGAAACTCTTTCTCTTGAAAGATAGCATACTTTGAAAAAACACATTTTGTTCAAATAGTGGTAAAATTGATATCCAAATGACTCTCATTGGTTATCTCATATACATATATTAGGTTAGATTTCACTTTTATCTAATCCAACATTACCTACTTCTCTTAGGCAGGAAAATCCTGAACTTTCATTTATGAAAGAATATATTTTATGTTATTTCATATCTTATACGGAACAACATCAACTGACTGATAATGTATTATATTTATCACATAAACATAATCCCATGTGCATGACCATAAAAGGAACATTAAGGAATTCTAAAAGCTTATTATGTACCTCACTATGTCTAATAATATTTGGTTTCTCCTTTTAGCTATATCATTATGTTATGGTGTATAAGGTAGGATTCATTGAGATAAAATTTCATTAACTCTTAAATGACATTGAAACATTTAGCTTAAGTATTATTGCACTTTGATATAATCTAAGTGTCTTAATACTTTTGCCGAATTGTTCCTTTACTTTATTTTTTGATTTTTTGAACGTTTCAAAGGTTTCAAATTTGTATCTCATTATATACAAATACTCAAATTATGAGTGATCATAATTAAAGTAGTCAAGTAGATAAAACCATTTATGGAATGCATGCACATTAGTCCATATACATCTATATGTAGGTCATTCAGTCCTTTTGCATGTTCATTCTTTTTACTAAAAGGTGGTTTTGTTAACTTGCTTAGTAAATAAGATACAAATGTGTCATATGATTCATAATCAAATGACTGCAAGTTGCACACTCTTGTTATAAAACCCTTTCATATAATGTACTAACCCGCTATATAAGGGAGTGCTACTATATATATGATACTGAACCTTTAACTATTATTCCCTTTTTAGTCTTTACCATTTGAACATATTATGACATCATTCATTTGGTTGTCCATAACAACATGTAACCATATAAATAAATATCATGCTTTTAGGCTTATTAAGAAATCTATAATCAATAATTCTCTAACCAAGAGCTAAATATGCCCAAAAAAAAAAAAGAAATCTTACTATCCATAATCCGAAACACAATTTAAAACAAAATCCAATTTTATCCCAAAATGTATGATATGAAAAGAAATGCATAATTGTGAGCTAAATTTGGATATGACTGCTCTGACTTCTTTATGTCAACTTTATCTACGGCTCTAGCTCTGTGTGCAGGAAACCCACACACTAAGTTATCCAAGCTTAGTAGTACATATAATCATATAAATTCTATCATACATGTCATACAATTCATATCACATTATCACATTATAACATAACCTTTCCATATTACCATTCGTATCAATCACATCGAACTATCATGCCAAATCATTTTATGCCACATCAACGTAGCATACTTAGTAAGCAGAAGCCATTTTTTGTAATAATATTCACTATGACACAATTTCATATTTTCCTTTTATCCAATTAATTTGACCAATTACTCTATACTAGACTACCAGATACGGATAGTGAATAGGAGCACCTCGAAGTTGAAGCCACCCTACCCACCTAATCATAACTGTCTGAGCCTGTATATGAGTCAAGTGCTCTCTTGTAACTAAAACTAACTTGACTGAAAAATAAGTAATTGCTAGCATAATGGGTCAAAAGCGCTCTCGGAGCTGTAACTACCTTGTCTGAAAATAAACGCATGAAAAATCATACGGTATCATAACCACCCTTAATGGCATGTCATCTATCCTATAGTCAGTCCTAGTACGAGTAGGGGGTATTTAAGTCTTTTTTTTGTTATAATTGCATGAGCCATATTCCATGGTTAAGATAGCATTTTTGTGATATTGCATGACAACTTAAACATTGTAACATATTATCATTTCCATATCATCTCACATCATAATCCATGTATCATCATATTCATGTCCATTTATCTCATATCATGCCATATCACATAGTATATAATGTCATAAATATCATATATATATTTCTCAACATCACATCATGATACTCAAGAATATATATATATATATATATAGACATATGAGTATGTCACATATATACATTGGCACGTTACGGCGTGCCGCTGGCCTGTATAGGCCTGGGATCGTGAATCACAATTGGAAAAGGCCCGACATCAGCAATAAGAATTCAGTCTTTTACATGCAACTTCAAATCTCTTGATTCAAACAGCGTCATACCAATTCCAGAATATCATATATCATTTAAACATACCATTTTGTCAATATAACATGCCACAAATCCATTTAACTCATTGAATACCAATTTAAATATGAATTTCATAAATAATCCTTGTCTTTAATCCAATCCACTATTTCCAAACCATTCATATCAATGTTCATGGTATTTAAAAGAGACAATACATCCAAAATACTTAGTTACTAGCAAACATACAGCCAAAAAGCGAATAAACATGATTATATATACAAACCTCTAATAATGGAGCCGTAAAACCTCACTCTATGTCACTCTCATGTTTTGATATTCATTCCCTCCTTTCGTTTCGTTCCCTAGCAGCTATCATATGAGGCAAGGGTCATAAAACCATTCTAAACATACTGCTCTAAGGGAATCATGCTGAAACCAAAAGGTAAACCCTAACTAAAACAATGATAATCCATTAAACCTAATCTAGGGGTTGTTGCACAAGGGAATCTAATATATTTTTATTGTATGACGTGGAGCGGCCAACTCGTTATATTTAAATTGTCATGAAATTTTAAAAGGAGTTAATATCAATTGTAATTGTTGAATCGATTAGTTTTTTTATTAAATAAGGTATGCGTTACAAAGTAAAGGTTCGAGAATCAAATGAATAGGGAATGTATTAGCACCCTAATTTATCTAATTATATTAAGATTTATTATTCTTATTGTTGCTTGTATGCTTATTTTAGGAATACATTATCCAATTCTAGATAAAGTAAAGTAAAGTTTTTTTTTAAAAATATGACATATATTTTTGAGTTCAATTATTTTTATCATCTTAATGGAATTAATTTGATTATTATTTTTTAAGTTACATATATTAAATTCCTCGATATACATAAAATAAAATAATAATATTTTTAAAAAAATTTTATCCAAAACCTGGATATAGTAAAAATATATTTTTATTAGAAAGTTGGATTTAATTCAAATCGAAGGCCTACATACTCATTTACGGAATCAAAGTCCGCATAATTCGAATTAAATTTATCATTTTTAGAGAAAATAAATTTTGGAATAAATAAAATTTTCTCACATTCAATTCCTGAATATGACTAATAATAATAGCAACAACCACAATAATAATAACAACAACAATAACATTAACTTTGGTAATGCATATAAGGAAAAAAAAATGTTACTCATTATTTTCCAAGTTTTACAAAAAATTTTTGCTTTTATTTGTACATAAAAAATATTATTTGTTTCTTGTTATACTTAAACTTTTTATTTTATAATTATAAAATAATGATTTTTATTAGGATAAAATATCTATCTTCTATCAACTACAAATACTATATATTTTAATTTTTTATCTGAATTTATGAAAATAAGAATATAACATGTTTTACAAATAAATATAGAATAATAGTATTTTACAATAATAATAATAATGTTGTATTTTTCATCTCATTTTTTTTAAAAGAAAAATGATAGACAACCTTTTTACATATTTATTTGATTTAGCATGCTTAAATCAAATCTTTACTTTTTACCTTGGGAAATAAAATTTCATGTCTTTTTATTATATCTACTTTTATTCTATTATAAAATATGTCAAATATTATTAAATATTACTAAAATTAAGAAAATTCACATATTGATAGAGAAATTGATAATAATAATAATAATAATAATAATAATAATAATAATAATTGAAAATTCCATGAAAAGAAATTTTCTATTTTTCTATGTGAAGATTTTTTATTTTGTCAATTTTTTGTTTAGGCCAAGTTTTTTTTAGAAAAATTATTTTAAATTATTTATTATCATATATATATATATATATATATATTATTGAGTTTATACATAGGGTCATTCTATCCATTATTTTCTCAAGATAATACTCTACTAATATATAGATCATAACAAATGATAATAATAATAATAATAATGATAAATAAGAAATGGGTATAAAAAAATGATAATAATAAAAAAAATAACAATAACTACGACACGCATTAATAATGATAGCAATAAATAATAAATAACAACTAAATATTATAGATCAAGACATATAATAATAATAATAATAATAATAATAATAATATGATGAGGATAACAACTAAAATAAAAAATATACTTTTTTTTAAATAGAATACTTAAATCATAAATTACAATTCTTGTAATTTAGGATGAAAGATCTTAAATGCTAAAAAAAAATTTACTCGCTTTTTTCTCTTTTCTTTTTTCTTTCTTTCTCTCTCTTCTTTTTTCTTTGTCTTTTCTTTATTTATTTATTTGCAACTCCTTTCTTTTTCTTTTTTTTTCTTCTCCTTTTCTCTTATCTTTCTTTCTTTCTATTTCTCACTCAATTTTTCACCCCCCAAAATTTTATTTCTTACCGGTGAGCTTAGATGCTCTTTTTATAAAGAGTAAAATGTCTTCTTACTATTGGTTAACATATTTAACCATCATTTAAAAATCTAAAGAGTAAATATTATTAAATAATTGTAAGATATAGGGTATGGAAGGATTTGTTTTGCCACACTCATGCATGTAACTCTATAATAATAATAATAATAATAATAATAATAATATTATTATTATTATTATCATTTATTTTATTTTTTAATCGATTTCCTTTTTCATTTTAATGTAGAGACTTTAATTTAGATGAACCAAAATAAAGGCTTAAATGGCTCTAATGGGTAGTCCAAAAAATATATAGAAAGCCCAATAAAGAATAATGACTTTCAAAAGAAATAAAGACCAAGTCAATTAATATGTGGAGCAAATTCATAGGAAAATTTTAATTAATTACTCTTATATTTTTTTTATCTACAGTTGTCTCCCTTTGCATGTTTCTTAATGTATAAGAGTCATGCAAAATTACTAATTAATTCAATGTGATTAAATCTTAACAAACGATTAACTGATCGAGACATAGTTGCAATCAGATCTACTGGTTGAAACATGAATGTGAAGAGAATTGGCAAACATTAAAGTGTTGTCTTTAATAAAGTTTGAAAAATTAGTAGAGACGTAGCTACAACTATTTTTCAAGGCAAAGACACAAATTTGAAAAGTTAATGGAGACATTGTTACTACTAATCTTTTAAGAGAATCGGTAATTATGAAAGTATTACCAAAATGTATTTTGAAAGAAATTGCTGGAGATGTAACTATCAACAATTTATGAGGGAATTGACAATCGTGAGAGTGTTGTCAAAATTCGAAAAAAATTTACTGGAGATGTAACTGCCAGTCATTTGTAAGAGAATTGACAATCACGAAATTGTTGCCAGGAATGAAATCTGAAAAATTAATGGAGACATAACTGCCATTAGTTTCTAAAGAAATATCATTAGCTAAATAAGAACACAAATCATAATCTTAATTGGCCTTGATAAAATTGTGTACAATGCTCACATATATATAATTTAATATTATTATCATCCCTTTATATCATCAAAAATTATTATATCAAAATAGTGCATGTATTCCATTTTTCTTGTTTTCTTTTGTTTTTTTTCCTTCTCTATAGGATTGTATATAGGTAAAAATTCGTGAAAGAAACAAATTGATAAGAAGCGTTACACCCTTTTGCATATCATTGTTATTCCTTCTTTATTCTCCCTCTATCTGTAAATTGATTCAATCATTTACATATACCAATAAATTCTTTGATGTTATCCTTATGATTCAAAGTATATATAATTTTATGGAGTCGTCTTTTCAATCATTTCACGACTTTAGTATTTAACAAATGCATCTCCTTTTTGTTTTGTTTTTTTTTTCTTGTTTTTTTTTCAATAGGTGAAGGATTGTGTTTCGAGAAGTGAGAGAAATACGAACTTAGGTAAAGCAAAAGAAAAATCACTTTGAATTTGACGGTAAAATACATATATCGATCTTAACAAACTAGTACATTAAGCATAATACTTTTTGACAATATCCGAGTTAATAGGATTTGGAAGTTCTTTTCCATCCATATTTGTCAAAATTAGAGTTCCTCCTGAAAATGCCTTTTTCACCATGTACAGTCCTTCATACTTTGGAGTCCATTTTCCTCTAGGGCTAGCTTACTTCGAGGACAATCTCTTGATAACAATATCTCCCTTTTGGAATTGACACAACCTCATTTTCTTTGCATGTGCTTTAATTAACCTCCTTTGATATAATTGTCCATGACATAATACTGTTAGTCATTTTTCATCTATAAGATTTAATTGGTCATATCTTGCTTGTAACCATTCATTTTCATCTAATTTAGCTTCCATGATGATTATGAGAGATGGTATTTCCACTTCAATGGTTAAAACTGCCTCCATCCCATATACCAAAGAGAAAGAGGTTGCTCTTGTAGATGATATGACTGAAGTTCTATATCCATGTAATGCATACGGAAGCATTTCATGCCAATCTTTATAAGTTACCACCATTTTTTGAACAATCTTTTTGATATTTTTGTTTACAGCTTCAACTGCCGTATTCATTTTTGGGCAATATGGAGTTGAATTGTGATGCTTAATTTTGAATTACCCACATATCTCTTCCATTGATTTGTTATTAAAGTTCTTGGCATTATCTGTAACAATTCTTTCAGGAAGGCCATTTCTACATTGATATTATATTTAATAAACTTGATTACTACACCTTTAGTCGTGTCAATATAAGAAGCTGCTTCTACCCATTTTGTAAAGTAGTCTATTGCTACCAAAATGAATCGATGTCCATTTGATGCTTTAGGCTCAATTGGTCCTATCACATCCAAACCCCACATGGAAAATGGTCATGGTGCTACCATTACCTGAAGTGAGGTGGGGGGAGCATTTATTTCATCAACATATATTTGGCATATGTGACATTTCCTCACATACGCAATACAATCTAATTCCATTTTTAACTAATAATACTCCATTCTCAGAATTTTTTGAGCCAAATTCCATTTTTAACTAATAATACTCCATTCTCAGAATTTTTTGAGCCAAATTATGCCCCCCAAGATAGGTATTGCAAAATCCTTCATGAACTTCCTCCATCAATTTTTGTGCTTAATGATTATCAACACATCTGATTAATTTTGTGTCATGATTTCTTTAATCCAAAACATCTCCACTTAACAAAAAACATAATGCCAACCTTCAAATTGTTCTTTTATTATTTTTAGTTGCTTATAGTGGGTAACTCCTATCTTTAGCATATCACTTTATATCATGATACCATGGCTTACCATCTGGTTCATGTTCTATATTACAACAATATGCATGAACTCTTTTTGTCTCTATTTTAATTGGAGGCATTTTTCTACAGGTGTCTATTTTAAACATTGCAACTAATGTAGCCAAAGCATCAACAATTTGGTTTTCAATTCGAGATATATGATTGAATTTAATGAACTCAAAATTCTCAGACAATTTTAAGATATATTATTAGTAAGGAATGAGTTTTGAGTCTCTGGTTTCCTATTCACCCCTTAATTGATTGATCACCAGAGCTGAATCTATATACACTTCTAGGCATTTAACCTTCATGTCTATTCCTGCTTGAATTCCCAAAATGCATGCTTCATATTCAACTACATTATTGGTGCAATCAAAACATAGTTTTGCTGTGACAAGATAATATTTTTCCTCTGGTTATATCAGAATCACCCCTATTCCATGTCTTAAGGCATTTGAAGTACTATTAAATTTTATAATCCAATTTTCCTGACCTTTTTCATCCTCATTAACTGCCATGATATCCTTATCTGGAAAGTCCAATTGTATTGGCTCATAATCCTCAACGGCTCTATCAGCTAGATAATCAGCTATTGTACTTCCTTTTATTACTTTTTGAGTCACAAAAACAATGTCATACTCTAACAATAAAATTTGCTATCGAGCAATTCTCTCGATTAATGCTGGTTTCTCAGATACATACTTTATAGGATCCATTTTGGAAATTAACTTGGTAGTATAGCATAACATGTAATGCCTCAACCGACGAGCTACCCATGCAAGTGTGGTACATGTTCTTTCTAACATAGAGTATTTGGCCTCATAATTTGTGAATTTTTTACTAACATAATAAATGGTCTGTTCCTTTTTTCCGAAAGAATCATATTGTCCCAACACAGCTCCTATAGATTTTTCTAATATCATCATATACAAAATGAGTGGTCTTCGCGTTACAGGTGGTTGAAGAGTTGGTGGATTTTGCAAATATCATTTAATTTCGTCAAATGCCTCTTGACATTCATCATTCCATCATGTAGGATTATTCTTTCTAAGGAGTTAGAAAATTGGCTCATAAGTTACAGTCAACTGCGAGATAAACTGAGCAATATAATTTATTTTTCTAAGAAAACTCCTTACTTCCTTTTCAGTTTGTGGGGAAGCCATTTCAATTATTGCTTTAATTTTATCAGGATCTATTTCAATTCCCTTTTTGTTAATTATAAATCCTAGAAGTTTGCCTGAAGTGACTCCAAAAACACACTTTGTGGAGTTCAATTTGAGTTGATATTTTCTTAGTCTTTCAAAGAGTTTTCTCAAAACTGCAACATGATCTTCCCCTGGATGTGATTTATAATCATGTCATCCATATACACTTAGATTTCCTTATGCATCATATCATGAAACAATGTGACTATCGCTCTCTAGTAAGTTGCCCTCGCATTTTTCAATCCAAAAGGCATTACCTTATAATAGAAGGTTCCTCAAATGGTAATAAAAGTTGTTTTTTCACGGTCTTCTATCTCTATATTGACTTGATTATATCTTGTATAACCATCCAAGAGAGAAAATATGTGAAATCCAGTTGTATTATCCATCAGAACATCGATATGAGGTAATGGAAAATTATCTTTGGGACTCGCACGATTCAAATCTTGATAATCAACACACATTCTCACTTTTTCATCTTTTTTAGGAACAGAAACCACATTGGCTACCCACTTGGGATATTTTTCCACTGTAAGAAATCATGCATCAAATTGTTTCTTAACTTCATCCTTGATTTTTGAAATAGTATCTAGCTTTATTTTTCTCAATTTTTGTTTCATAGGTTTGCATTCTGTCTTTAAAGGCAATATATGTGTTACTATGTCAGTATTTAGTCCATACATATCTTGGTATGACAAGGTAAAATTATCATTGAATTCCTTTAATATATTGATTATTCTTTAGCATAATTCTGGAGTTAAACTCCCACTTATCTTTACTTCCTTTCTATTCTCTTCTGTTCCCAAATTTATGACTTCCACGAGATCTTTTATTTCCAATGTTGTCTATTTTTCCATTTCTTTTACCAATTCAGGAGATATTTCTTCAATTTCCTTTTCCTCTAAATCTACTTCAAATACTGGATTGTCAAAATCAATCTTTTAGTATGTTATCACTGTCAAATTCTTGATCATTATTGCAATCCCTAAGCATAATAAAGAGAAGGGAAAAGCAAGTAGAAGTAAATGGAGATAACAATGTGAAAAGAATTATAGGGATTAAATATGCATTCATTAAATTATTAAAATCTATGGAATTATTGAAAATAGACACTCATTTTTCATTCTTCCTTAGACATTGAGCAGAGTCAAAGAAAAAGATAACAATTACTTTGAACCCAAGATTGGAAGTTGATAAGCCTTCTAGTTATTCTGTTCATTATTTGCTGGACATAATCGAACCTATCCTTCTATTTCTACATTTAATCCTTCTTCAATTATGACTGATATTGATAGGGCTTCGACTAACTTTTTGAAGGATGATGATTCTCCTGACACTTTCTGTTCAGGTAAAAACCAACCAGAACTTCTAAATGTTTACACTAAAGATGGAATGGCCATTTTTTCTACAAAAAACTTCTTTATTTTCCAATTTAGCCAATCTTTTTTCTCTTCTTTTAGTCTGTGCTTTTTTCTTGTCCGCTCTAGATAGCTAATAGCCTAACCCAATCCTACTTTCATTGATGAAAGGTTCAATGAACTGATTTATCCCTTGATTATTTCTTCCAAGTCCCATGCCTGGATAAAAGTTCCTTTTCATCATTTCTCTTGCCACCATGTTGATGTAGCAGATGGCTTAGGCAACAAAACCTTTGAACCTTCACTCGTATAAGAAATGTTCACCACCTCAAAAGATTGAAATGAACTTTCTAGAGCTTCCTCTGCAGCTTCAATATAAGGAGTCGTCACAGGTTTAGTAATAAGAAAATCTTCTTCTCCCAAAACTTCAATCAATTGTCCATCAATAATGAATTTGATTTTTTTATGTAGAGAAGAAGGTACAGCGCTGGCTAAATGAATCTAGGGTCTCCCTAATAAAAAACTATATGCAAGAACAAAATCCATAACTTGAAATTTGATATTAAATGTGATTGGTCCCATTTGAATAGGTATCTCAATATCTCCAATCACTTCCCTTCTTGTCCCATTGAATGCTCTAACCACCATAGCACTTGGCAGAATATAGGTTGCATCAATTGGTAATTTTGCCAAAGTAGATTCAGGCATGATATTCAATGATGATCCATTATCAACCAATATACGTGTAATGGAATAATCTTTGCATTTGGCTGAAATATGCAATGCCTTAATATGCCCCATCCCTTTAGGGGCGATTTCATCATCAGTGAAAGATATATGATTTGCTGCTATGACATTTTTTATTACATTATTCCAATTTTCGTTTGAGATATCGTGGCATACATGAGCTTGATTCAACATCTTTAAGAGTGCCACTCTATGGGGTTCAGAAGTTAATATCAAGGACAACAAAGAAATTCGAGTTGGTGTTTTGTTCAGTTGTTTGATAACCCTATATTCGCTTTGTTTGATCAACTTTAAGAACTCATATACTTCTTCCTCAGATACAGGCTTATTGATTTCATGTCGAAATTCTTGTGACATGAACATTCGAGGTTCATCATTTTGAACCTCTTCAAGGACTTCTCCTTCCTTAGTCTTACCTTTTAGGTATTTTTTAAGCTCTTCAGTTCATCTCCTTTCAACTTCTTCTGGAGTATAACATCTTCCACTACAAATCATTCCTCCAACTCCAAATATATTCCCACTTCATTTATGCTCCTACTATTTTTTGTGGGGATTGAGTCCTGAATACGAATAGTATTTTCATACTTCTATGGTATTGCTTTTGAGTCTTTGTATTCAAAAGGAGCTGGTATCTTAATCAAAAGTTTAGTAACATATGGAGAAGATGAAGCAGAGCCAAGCATTGGTTTCTGCGACAACATATGGTTAAAGGTGGTGCTGTTATAGGAACATGAGAATATCTATTCTCAATGACATTTACCCAATTAACTCTTTCCTTTTTATCGCTAAAAATTATGATCTTTGTATCCATTAACTCTTGTACTTTCTGTTTGAATTGGTAACATTTATTAATTAAGTGATCAATGGTACCGTAATGATATTCACAAACGGAACTATTTTCGTTCCTACTTTTATCCTTTTCATTAATTTGAATCTCTATCAAGCGTGCTTTGTACAAGATATGAAAGAGTTGTTGCCTTGACATGAGAATTTCTTTTTCAACAGTCTTAAATTCCTCCCCGCACTCTGAAAAAGTTGCATTACTTTTGCCCCCATCGTGATTTGGTAAAGGATTATGGTTGACATTAGGCGTTTTTACTCCTTGATCAAATTTTAACCATCCCACTTTTATAAGAGTTTGCACCTTTTTCTTAAATATTGTACAATTCTCTATAGAATGTCCAATAGCTCCAGCATGATAGTTACATTTTGCATTTGGATCATACCATTTAGGATATAGTGGATTCATAGGTTGAATTAGCATCGGACACACTTGATGACTTTGAATGAGTTGAGGTAACAACTCAGTGTATGATATAGGAATTGGATCAAATTGTTCCACATTCTTTTCCCTTGGACGATTTGCTTATTGAGCATTATTATTCCCAAAAGTATTGTTCCCCATTTGGGCAGGTGAATTTGTATTGAGATGACAATTTACTTACCGAGGAATAAGAGCTCGGTATGGGTAGGCTCTTGATGCCATATTTGCAACATATGGTGTTTGTGATGAGTAATAGAGAGGATTAGTGAGTACAGGGGAAATTGGAGTATATCCTCTCACCATGTTAGTTTCTCCTTCCTTCATTTTGTCTGCATATTGCCATTTTTAGCTATTAGTCTTAGTTTGTTTATCCTCTATTTTCCCTCTTTTTATACCTTGCTCAATTCTTTCCCCT
>CATIWF010052965.1:0-26457 GCA_949630135.1 Balakata baccata
AGTTGAAGAAAAATCAAGAAATTATAAAGGTATAAATTTTGAATTTTCTTTGGTTAAATTAGTTTTAATTGGCACATGAAAATCCTTTGATTCGGGTTTTGAAAATTTTAATTTTCTGCTGCGTTATATGTATGTGATACAGGATCAAAACCCTTCACTTTTTAGGTCATATTTCTATTTTTTAAGCTTCTTTCACCATATCATGCATTTTGCATAATTTCTACCACTAAGCATGTTTATTTTGATGTGTGAACTTTAAATTCATGTTCTTTTTGATGTACTTAATCTTTATTTAATAATATAATTGATATTTTATCTTATTTTCTTTCTTTATGCCCTAAGTGCTTGATTTTATGCTATATTTGCCTTTATTCTTTTTGATCTTGATAAAAGGGGAGAGATATAAGAAAAAATTAAGCAAAATAGTCTAAATATTAACAAAAATTTGGAATTAAATTTAATAAAGTTGATTTTTTGATGCTATATTTGCCTTTATTCTTTTTTATCTTGACAAAAGGGGAGAGATATAAGACAAAATTAAGCAAAATGGTCTAAATATTAACAAAAATCTGGAATTAAATTTAATAAAATTGATTTTTTGATTTATGTTTGATCATACAATTGAACATCAGATTGTCTTAAAACTTGACATTGTTGTTTTTCAATATGTTAATTTCATTTATGTATGCTTAATTTTATTATTTTGCTTAGTTTGATTATCAAAATGGGAGAGATTGTTGACCTAAGAATGTTTGATCTCTATTTTGATATTCACATTCAAATTAAAATTGACAAATGTGTTTATTTAAGCGTTGTTTTCTAGCTTACAAAGTTTCAAGACAATAGGCCAATGTTTACTTAGTTAAATATTTGAATAAACGAAAAAGCATGTAAAGAGCACTCGCCATTAGGGAATCACACTCACGAAAGAAGTGCTATCGCACTTTGGTATTCCTTCTTGAGAAGAAGGCTTGGAAGTTTACTCAAGATCAAAGCGCGCTTGAGAAGGAGATTTCGCATGAGCGAAATTCAAAATTACAAGGCCGTTAGAAAGTACCTCAACCAAATCATGCCACGTGTCTATAGACCTCATAAATTTGAGCTTTCAAAAGTTCCTGATTGGGAAAAGGTTCGCACTCAGGTAACTCTCGATGCAAAGTGTCTTGAAATAAAGTCTAGTTTATGGGCTGAGTCATGATTAGGAAATGGCTGCCATTGTGAAGTCCAATTGGACTAGCAGTTATAGAGCCATTAAAGAAAAGAACAAATAAGAGGTTACCATATGGAAAGCTCCAATGAATATATGAAGAATTGTAATCGCAAAAGGGAAAGCATGCTCGTGATTTCACTCCATCAGGCTTTATTTAATGATTCAATTTTAGAATGTTGGATATAGTGATGACACTTATTTGTAACGGCTAATTGGAAGAAAAACAATATAAATAGACTTCCAAAAGGCCTTAAAACATAAGAACAATATTTTAAGTGTGCCAAAACAACTGTGAAATCAATTCCCAACTATTTTGTAAGAAAGATTGAAGAGCTAACCTTAAATACTTGGGAACAGGTTGTAAGAGTGATCTTAGTGAGAAAAACTCCTTTTTGATATGTGTGTGAGCTTATGAAAAATACAAAGGAATTGGTTATTGTTTGAGCCATTAAAACACAAGGGATTTGAGTTTGGTGTGAGCTTAGGGAAAACACTTAGTTATGAGTGAACTAGAAAAGCTCTTTTGTATTTCTAGGTTTGAGGTAGTTGAACTCCCAATTGCTATTGGGGAGAGGACTAGGGTTAGTTAGCACTCGAACCTTTATATATACTTGTGTACAATCTTCTCTTACTCCTTTACATTTCATATTTTATATTGCTTATTACCTATACACTCAAAAGAAACTATTAAGCCAAAAAATTTTATTTACCACCAATTCATCCCCCCTAGTTAGTGCACCATCTTTCTTACATTTCCTTTTCTGATTTTGACAACCAAACTAAGCAAAAATATAAAATTGAGCGTACAAAAATGTATTAGAAAAGTGCTCTAAAGGCAATCACCTTTAACACTCATTGTACACTTTCATGGATATGACTAACAAGCATTTTCATTAATTTGATATTCATTCCTTCATGAATAGATTTAGATCTTAAATCATTTAATGAAGTCCATGGTACAAAACATAGCATGAAGAAAATCATGATGAGATCATGATATTGAAATTCTTATCATGTGTAATTATGTTTGTATCTAAACTATCCCTGGTAATAGGATCAACAAGATTGGACATTATAAGTCCGGATAAACTAGCACATGTTATACTCCTTGAATGGATCAAATAGTAGATCTTATAAGTTGTAAGCATGAGATGTTTAGAGTTAACATGTAGATGCTTGCTAAGAGTAGACAAGTACATTGGATGACCTGTAATGAGACAATCACATGGATGATTTATTCATATGTCAATGATAGTCTCATCATAGTAATGGTGCAAGTATCCTTCGACTTGAGGTGCTCAAGGTTATCTTAGATACTGATTATGTACTTTAACTTCATTCTTTGTTGCCTTAAAGAGGTTACTCATAGGGTGGTGATTGAGTATTTCTTGAGGTATCCGAAGGTAGTTAGGTAGCCAACAAAGGATTCACCTCTCTGATAAAAGATGGGTATACTCGTGGCCTTTTATCGGGATCATTGTTTGGGAATCTCTAGCTAGAGTAGAAACATCATGAAGATGGTCTTTAGTGACATATCTAATAGAGTAATGAGTCTTAAGATAAAATCTGACAGCACTTAGACTAGATGTGACATAGTCTAGTAGGAGCTGACACCAAGTCCATGCTCTGAACTGAGTGAGGTCTAGTCTGATGAAAGTACAAATTGCACAGACTATTGACTATGGAAAGGTTCGTAGTCAAACTACTGATTTTCTGGTCAATTGGGAGTCATAATATGTTGCAAAATACTACTCATGATTTGCTCGAGATCAAGTATTGATGTGGGTGGCTAACAAAATTGGAAAACTAATGAGTCACACACTGAAGATGTGCAGAACAAGTAAAATGGTCTTGGATAGGATCTAAAAGTGTATAAGAGACTTTGAGGTTAGATGGTGTCATGATCATTGAAAAGTTCCGTAGGTGCAAAATTGTTGAGTCGATGTGGGCCTCTGTGTGTGTCAATGCGGGAGTGCTAGCACTGATATATGCATATGTTAGTGACACGCCCATGTTAGGCGCTGGTAGAGGCCTGCCAGTGTTGACACAAGCATGTCACCATGACACGACTGTGTTATGGAAATAGCACGGGCATGTCATGGTGACACACCCATGTCATGTTGCAACATATGCTACACCACTAATGACATAAACATGTCACCATGACACACCTGTGTCATGTTGTAGCAGTAGTTGAACCATCATGATACAACCATATCGATGGTGACACGAGTATGTCACTGCCTAGCTACAATTGCGTGCTAAGTTGCCCATCAGTGAGTTGGTGTGAGCTTGGTATGGGTAATAGGCAATCTGGCAACCTATTTTCATGGCATTTTGATATTTGAACTAGTTCTTGGGGTAGAGTGGGACTCTAGACATAGAATGTTTACAGAACACATATAAACCAATTTTATTAGAATTTCATGAGATCCTCCATCAAAAATTAAGAGTTAATTTTAGTTTTCTCTCAAGCACAAAAGCATTCATATTACTAGCGCAAAGTTATCACTCAAACCATCACCTTGAGGGTTTTATTCTTCAATCTTCGTGTGGATACATTTAGAGGCATTCCATTTGGATTGTTATTTGCAACAACTTGGCAAGAGGATACGAAGTTAAAACTCTAAAGAACACAAAGGTAATCAATCTTCAACCTTTTAAGGTTAACTAGTTTTTATGGCATAAGACGATTCTATGGTTTTAGGTTTTGTAAAATTTTAATTTTCCGTTGTGTTCTTGTATGTGGTACATGTACAAAACCTAAAAAAATGGAATTAACATATTGAGCTACAAGTATGTAAAGTTTCAAGACAATCTATTTTGATTAACATGCTCAATTATGGTCAAACAAAAGTAAAAAAGTCAACCTTTTTAGATTATATTTTAATTATGGATTTTTTATTATATTTTGAACCATTTTGCTTATGTTTTCACATATTTCTACCCCTTTGTCAAGATCAAAAAAGATAAAAGCAAAATGGAAATAAGATCAATCACTTAAGGCATAAGGAAGAAAAAAAGAAAGAAAGAAACAACCATATATATTAATAATAAAAGAAATACATGGAATAAGACTTAAATCCGAGATCATACATAAAATAAACATGCTAAAAACATTATTTAAAATGCAATGCATGATGTGGTAAAAATGCTAGAAAAATGTGGTATATGGTTTTAAAAGATGGAGGAATGTCATCATCTCCTTCATCATTGCTCTCGTCATTTTTCAAAATTTTCAAAATTTTTCAAAACCCAAATCAAAGGATTCTACTTGCGCCAATTAAAACTAATTTAACATAGTAAAATTCAGAAATTATACCTTTATAATTTCTTAATTTTTCTTCAACTTCTCTCTTTGTTGGGTTGTAGCAAACCACAACAATCCAATCTAGGATTATCTCTAATAATATCCACGTGAAGAAGAGAGAATGAAACCACTGGGGAGATGGCTTGATCACACCTTAAAGTGCTAATAATGATATGTGTTCCTTTGAGAGAAAAATTAAACTCTTTAATTTTCTTGTTGTCTCCAAAAATTTTTCTTTTCCCAAAAATTTTTCCTTGTCTATTTTATGTCTTTTGGGGTCTTTTAGATTCAAAAGAATATCAATTTCATAGAGCAAGAATTAAGAGGAAAAAATGAGGAATTATATGATTTATGGCCATTAAGTGCCAATTAAAAGTGATTTGTGAGCTGCTTGCGCTAGCAGCAGCCCATCTAGGCTGGCCCAGCTGGCCTGTCTGGCAGGATGAAGCCTACGAGGCCAACGGGCCCGTCAACCCCCCTAAGTGATTTTTCCATTTTTCTCCATAATCTTATCGTGAACAGACTCGAAATAATTCTCATATTTTTGGATCTGATCGAAAGCCGTTTTACTCATTCTTTACATCTCTAAAGCGTGTGACCCATTAGGTTCCCAGTTATCTTGGCCACTTAAATTATCAATTAATTTAAGCAAGTCATGAGCGGTATCTAACAACACATCATGACTCCCAATAAACTAGAAAAGTCAGTGGTTTGACTACGAATCTTTCCATGGATAATTTCTTTGCAATTTATATTTTCACCATTCTATACCCCACTCGGTTTAGAGTATAGACAATGTGTCAACTCCCACTTGACTGACTACGTCACATCTAGTCCAAGTAATGTTGGATCTTGTCCTTAAGTCTAATTACTCTATTAGACATGTCACTGAAGACCATCTTCATGACATTTCCAATATGGCCAGAGATTCCTGAGTAATATCTCGACAAGTGGCTATAGGTATACACTCCCTCTATTCGGAGTGGTAAATCCTTTGTTGGCTATCTAATTACCTTTGAATACCTCAAGCTGTACCCAATCACCACCCTATGAGCAACCTCTATGAGGTAACGAGGAACATAATCAAAGTACAAACTCAGTATCCAAGATATCCTTGAGTACCTAAAGTCTAAGGATACTTGCATAATTGCTATGATGAGACTATCATTGACATTTGAATACAATATCCATATGATTGTCTCATAGAAGGTTATCCAATGTACTTCACTACTCTTAGCAAGCATCCACATGTTAACTCTAAACATCTCATATTTATAGATTATGAGATCTACTATTTGATCTAATTAAGGAATATAACATATGCTAGTCTATCCAGTTTAATAATGCCCCATTTCATTAATCATATGACTAAGGATAATCATATGAAAAAATTATTTTGAGTCAGTTTGCGGGGAAAAATCGCTCAAGGGGGTTGATGGGCCCATATGGGGCCGCTGGCCTAACAAGCCAGTGTGCAGCAGTGCCCTATTCCCCTATAAATTGGCCAATTGGCCAAATCACTATTCATGACTTTTCATTTTCTTCTCCTTTCAATTTTGATCTAGTTTTATGATTTTCTTTTGGATCTAAAAGACCCCAAAAGATAGAAAATAGACAAGGAAAAATTTTTAGGAGAAGAAAAATTTTTGGAGACAACAAGAAAATTAAAGAGTTTAATTTTTCTCTCATATTAATATACATCATTGCTTGCACTTTGAGGTATTTTCAAGCCATGTCCCTAGTGGTCTCATCCTCTCAATTTCATGTGGATATTGCTAGAGACAATCCTAGATTGGATTGTTATGGTTTGCTACAACTCAACAAGGTGAGAAGTTGAAGAAAAATCAAGAAATTATAAAGACAATTCTAAATTTTGCTTTGTTATATTAGGTTTAATTGGCACAAGTAGAATAATTTGATCTGGGTTTTGAAAAATTTTATTTTCTGTTGCATAATATGTATTTGATACATGCTCAAAACCCATCACTTGTGTATGTTAGGAATTTCATATTTATACACAACTGCTATGAGCATAGCCAATGAAAACACAATCAACTGATTATGGGCCTATTTTTACTTTCATTGGTGTTGAAATAGCTACTTTAGCAAGACACCCCTACACTCGTAAGTATTTGTAGGAAGGTTTTCTCCCTTTCTATAATTCATAAGGAGTTTCATCTTACTTACTCCGAGGCACCTTATTAGTTGACAATGTAATGCTTATAAAATTAGGGCTTAGTATAATGAGTATATGAATGATATATTAAGAGCATATGAGAGGTATATGGTTAAGATATGAAAGTATATTTGGGGTATATGTAGAGTATATTGCATAAATTTGGCTTTGGTTTTTCATTGAGGATTAAAATAGAGTGAAAAATGAGCAAATGCAGCCTTCACACCCGTGAAAGAATAGTTCACGACTGTAAAGATCAAGCAAACTAGATAATTCTCAAAATTTTAAGTCAGTTGGTACTGTACATGTGTCACGCCTACGACACAATCTTTCACGGCTATGACACCATTGATATTTTTGGTGGAACACTGGCCAAACTTCATTTTACACAACCATTCCACTCCGTAAACACCCAAAAACGACCCCTCACACCCAAGAGCAATATGCTAGCATATCCCCATGAGTTTTTGAGTGATCAAACACCGAAACTAACATTTAAAACCAAGATTAGGCAAAGAATTGAAGGAATTTTCAAGAGTATAGAGGAGTTGGGAGATGAAGAAAGTTAGAGCAAGAAGGGAGCTCAGATTTCCCTCATGTTCAGACCCATTTCTCTACTTGTAAAAGGTAAGGAAGCCATGTTTCTTTAATTCTTTATGATAATTTCAAAAATTATTTGGTGTGATTGTCAAAGTTGATAAAGGAACCATATGAGTTGGGTTTTACTTTTTGAAAGAGTTAATTAAGAACTCTTGAGGAATAGAGCTTTGAGAGGTTAGAAATAAGAAGGAGATCATGTTATTGAGATAAAAATAGGCATCATAAGTTAGATTGGGATTATGGGTTTAGATTTATGTTTATGTACTCAAGCAGTAGATTTAGAAATTTGATATTTGATTATGTTATTATTAGGAAACAAGGAAGAAGAATGAGGAGACAAAAATCAACAAGGAGGATAGACAAGCTCTAAGTCTTGGAAATTTTGGCAAAGCTTCATTAAGGTTTGTACACATATGCATTTTAGTTTGCTCAAATGCATGATTGTGTGTGTTTATGGAATGATTCATGTGCTTAAATGATGAAATTATATGTTGTGGCTTATTTATAATTATGAAATAATGAGTGATGGCAAAAATGTATGATAATTTTTTAAGAAGATGTAATGGCATGCTAAAGAGTATGAATGTGTAGTATTGAAATGTAATAATTGTTAATGAATGAGCAATTATGACAATCAAGAAGAAAGTTGGAAATTGGTGTGTGTGACTTGTGTATTTGGATATCTTAATTGCTTGTCATGTGTTGAAAGAAAAATTAAATGGCATGTTTTGGAATCACAAAATGATGTTAAATATGGTTAGTTGTGTTAAAGATTGGTTAAATGTGATTATATGAGAGTTTTATATCATAAAGAATAAATTAAAATGGGAAAATAGGAGAATCAAAGGAGTCATGACCATAACTCAAAGAGTCACGCCCATAACACATGAAACAAGGGGATACATAATGCTTCACGGCCATGGTCATGACCAAGGCTAATGGTATTACGCCCGTGGCACCCTATTTTGACAAATTTTGTGTTTTTCTTTGTGATTTGGGAACCTAATTAAAGTATGCCAATATTTATTAAATGTGAAATAACATGTGATGGCATGATTTAGAATTTATGATTAATTTGTTGTGTAAAAGCGAGTGAAATTCGGTTATGATAATTAAATATATAATGGAAAAAAATAATTAAAGAGTTTAATTACTCATTTCTCTACCTAAGGACTAGCTTAGGATAAATGGTGCACTATTAAGGGGATTATAGTACCGATATGCATATGATTTAAGGACAATGTGGCTTTAGCTCCGAGAGCTTTTTTGATTCTATTTACATTCAGATATGATTATATTCAGTCAAGGTGGTTGAAGCTCTGCGAATGCCCATGACTTCAGATTATGGTGAGTAGGGTGGCTGAAGCTTCACGAGCACCCCTATCTCACACCCCGTATCCAAATAGTCCGAGTATGAGACTTGGACTAATACCTAATAATTAATAAAAGGAAGTATGGAGTTTGAATAAATGATTTAATTAAAATTTGTTTATATGAACTTGTCATGTTTTGAGTTGTGTGCAAATAATATAGTAGAATAAATCAAAATGTAACATCCTTGACCGATCATACATGCATTATCATATGCATTCCATTTGAATATGTTCATTTTATAAATGTCATTCACATGAAACACATGCATACATATGGATTTTAGCGTGAACGTATTCACGAGGTAGACTTGCCATGGGTCGGTTTATCCCAATAGGAGTATGTTGTACATGTCTATTTATATTTTAAATAAGGATGATAAAGTATTAGAAATAATTGGAATAAAATGATAAAATTGAAATAAATGAAATTTGGTATATTTAAATTAATTACAGTAGACTGTGATTAGATAATACTTTTGGCATTGACTAGATACATGTAAATATGTAATGAAAATAATAAAATAATAATAATAATAAATAAATAAATATATTTATAAAAAAAGAAAAAGAAAAGAAGGAAAAATGGACAGACTAAGGCGGTTCAAGAAAAAACCATATAAGCTTTCCTCTTCATCCCGTAAGTCACAACTTCATTTTTCTCCTTTCCTCAAATTCTCCAACAGCTAACCAACCAAATTAATTACTGGTAAGTCAATAATACTCTTATGAGTAGCTAATATTTATTTAGGACTTAACAATTTATAGATTAATGCCTACTAGTAACTAGATGATCATGCTGAAGCCTTTACTGTGTTATGTTTCTTGGGCAGTAAGGGTTGCATCTGTTTCCTTCATCTCAGAGATTGTATATGATTGTCTTACATTTATGGTTATATTAATATTTTTGCAAGATTTTGTGTCTGTGAAAAGATATTGGCATTGGACTGGAACTTGTTCGGTTGTGGAACCTAGCTAAATTATCTACAGTTTTGATTAATTTTCTATATGATAGATTCGGTATTTGAGAAATCTTAAAACATGAAAGTTATAGATATCTATATCATGTATACTAAATTCCAGGACCAGATTATGGGTGGATGTTGAGTTATGGTCAAAAAAGTCATATATGTTCTATATTTGAGCTGCCTGCTTAGTGTCCTGTGCAGGTCTAGTCATTTGTTTTCTCATTTTGAGCTCCTTATATACATTATCTGTAAATGGTCAAAACATTAAAGTTCTAGGTATATGTCTTAGCTAAAGTTTGGCATAAATAACACCTCAATATATTATTTATTTTGTGAGCTATATGTGAGTCATAGGCTTCAAAAGTCAGACTAGTATGGATGCCAACCCTATTCTTGACCAGTCACAAGTATCCCACCATATGAAACCCTATTCTTGACCAGTCACAAGTACCCCACCACATGAGGGCCTTAGAGGCTGAATAGATGAAAGTTTTCAATATAAAAAATGTTTCATTTTAACATATATAAGTTTATATAAAGTTTCATAAAAATATGACTTACACACTGTAATATATGAAGAAGCAAATTTGGTGTCCCAAAATTGCCAAAGAGCAGAAAAAAAAACATGCATATAAATTGAATAAAAAATTATACAATAGTCTAATTATTCTGAAATTTAAATATATTATAGCCCTACATGTTAGCTTTAATTAGAAATATGAATTATATAAATTGGACTAGTATAGACAAAGTTATAAGCTACTGAACACATAGAGGTCACATTGCCATAATACCAAACCCCAGTTAGTGGTCCATATTATGCATATTTCAATTTGTTTAAGTTTCACTAAGTTTATTTAGCTACCAATTGACCAAGTATATATTCAATTAGGCTCATAGCATATTGGAGAGCCGCAAGGAAGTGAAAGACAATAAGTTAGAGGCTCAATATCAAAAGAAAATGTGAGTTTAATTATCAAATGATTTCTTTGGTACGTGTGTTTGTTTTATGCTATGTGCAATGTGACTTGACTTGCTGCTATATGAATTACATAATTGTTATTATATGGATATGATATCAAAAGATGATGAATGACTTAAATACGTGGTTATGTTTTAGGTTTTTCTTACATAAAGTTATTGATGATTGAATGCATGTGATATAAATGCAAATTTTAAGTAATGATTGCTACAAATACATATGCATATGGACTTAAAAGGCGTTGTGACAAGCTAAATGATATTGTAAAGCAAAAGAAGGGGTATATGACCCAAACAAATGTTCAAAAGCAAAAGAAAAGGCCTATGGCCTAACAAATGTGCAAATGTTACAAATGATCAAGTTAGCTAGCAAATGTAAATATTCACATGAAAACCTAGGACAATGTCTGTTTAACCTAGTCACAACAAAAAGAAAATGATATAAGCATAAGCAAATGAAATGTTGTATGATTTAATATTATTCATATTAATATGATATTGATAAATAAAATGACATGTAAAATGCATATGAATGGAAATTATTACTTGTGATTGTGAATTGCTAGGTACTTTAGAAAGATTTTGATGGTTATTCTCATTGAGTTGCAACTCACCAAATTGCATCATTTTTCAGGAAGAGTCAAGTAATTAGCTTATTTTGGAGGTACATACTATATAGAAGATATGGATTACAAATCACCGGTTGAGCCTCACCAATCTCTCGTCTTGCATTTCATATATGTATAGGGACATGTCTTTTATATTTTGGACTGTATGTCTGCATATGTATAATATAGTGAATATACAGTGATGTACTGTATATATTATGTATATAGACAAGCTGTTATACTTTGCTGAATTGTTAAATGCTACAAAGTGGTACTGTTATATGATTCAAAATAAAAATTATCCGTCACTATAAATAGGATATTATCTTATTCTCATGTAATACACGATAACATAATACAAGTATAAGTAATATTCATAGGTATAAGGTGTTACACAAAAGATATATAAATTTATTACCATAATTGCTTGAGAATTTCATATTTTGGTATTCTTATTTCCTTTATGTTTCACATGTATTAAATTTAAATATGTTATAATTATGCCTTGCATGGTATGACTGCTTGGAAAAATTTTAATGCTTATATATACCACTAAGCTAGAGATAATTTAGTGTAGGTTCTTCTCACGCGAGAATTGGAGCTCCTAGATAGTAGATCTGAAAGTTGATCAATAAGAAGTCCGAGTCCATATTAGAGGAGACACAGAAGACCGGCTAGTGGGTTGATTATTTTATACTTTTGTTTTTTTTATTCGAATCATGTATATAGGTAGATAACATGTTTAGGATATGTATTAAAAATATGTTTGATATTTGATAAACTTGATATGTGAATAATATATGTACTTAAGTAATATGCATGTATATGGTATGATGATGCGTAAAAGAAATTAAAAAGAGGCATGTCTAATCTAACATAAAAATAGGTAAGTAAATTAATAAATGAAAAAGTTTTAATTTGGATAGGTTTTTTCAGTTAGTCATGTGGTATCCCACTTATATGATAGAATTATTTCTATTATATAAGTGGGGTATCACAGACAAAATGGCTTCCCCTTATATATTATGAGGCAACCCAGAGCTTATCAACATTGCATTCATCATTTCTTTCAAGGTACGATTTTTCTTTCAACCACTTTATTAGATTGAGTTAAATAAGGTGTTGTAGTCTCGTATATAATTCCATACTTATACAAAATTCTCTGAATGGTGCTTCAAATTCACCACCACAATCACTTCTCAATACCTTAATTTTTCTATTAAGTTAATTTTCAACTTCAATTTTATATAGTTTAAATTTCTCCATTGCATCATCTTTGGTTTTAAGCAAATATACATAACAATATTTTATGCAATCATGAACAAATGTGATAAAATATAGGGAAAATTACAAAAAAAGAGTCCTAAACTTTTACAAATTTCACAATTATATCCAATTGTTTTAAAAATTCTATTTAAATTATATGAAATTTCATTTTTGAAACAAATCTATCCTTAGTAGCACAAAACTAATCTCCAAACCTAACTGATGCTTATGTGAATTAACCGAATGGAATAACTGGCGCTAATGAGGATTAAATAAGTTAATTAAATAGCTAGTGCTTTATTCTAATTTACCAATTATAATTGTATATATTTAATCCATGTCAGTGCCAATTAATCCATGTATGCACTAGCAAAGTTTTGTGCTACTGAAGTTATATTTGTTTCAGAAATGAAAGTTCATATAATTTAAATATAATTTTCTTAGAATTAGATATAATTGTGATATTTTGCAAAGTTCATGATTTTTTT
Source organism: Balakata baccata (assembly GCA_949630135.1). Taxonomy (NCBI): domain Eukaryota; kingdom Viridiplantae; phylum Streptophyta; class Magnoliopsida; order Malpighiales; family Euphorbiaceae; genus Balakata; species Balakata baccata. Next base: position 12,978 of record CATIWF010052965.1, read on the forward strand.
TTTTTTTTGCAATTTTTCCTAAAATATTACAAATCATGTACATTACTATGAATTAGATCAAGTTGTTCAATTGTACTTTTCATTGTTTGAAAAGATGATTTGGTTAGTTTTGCCTCGACACAAATTTCACTTTTATGTTTTGAATCAATATGGAAATTTAGTATGTGGTTCAAGTTAATTAACCTTTTTAAGTCATTATCACTAGTACAGAAAATGGTCTTTTGAGTCTTTTTTTTTGTTAGATGCTTTTGTCTATAAACAGACATATAAGAATGAGACATATCTGATGGCTACACCAGATGCATTTGTTAAAAACAGACATATCTAAGCTACTCAAATGTGACTTTTTTCCAAAATAGTCATATATGAGACATTCAAAATCACAATTTGACCAAGTCAGATGCTACTGTTTTGGAAAAACAGATGCATCTAAGCCTCTCAGATGCGATTGTTTTGGAAAAAATAGTTGCATCATACCACATCAGATGCAACTATTTTGGGCAAAACAATTGCATCTAAGTAACTCAGATATGTCTGTTTTGCAGCAGAACATACTTATTTGGTTAAATTTTTTTATATATTTATTATTTTTTGCATACGTGTAGCCTGTAATTACAAACAATATGCAACAACATCAAATATACAATTTCTACACTTCAACTCAAATCATTATAGGCTTTCCAATATCAAAATTAAAGTTAAAATTATAAGCTAAAATTACAAGCATTCTACAATTACAACTTCAGCACATAATCCATTATAGATTTTTCAACTACTTAAACTCACAAACATACTCAACAATTCATCAAATAACTCAAATTCAACAATTCAAATTCACAAAGAATACTCACTGCATACAAGAAAAAATGAAACAATTAAACTTGCGTTTAAAAAAAAAATGTATAATACAACTTTACATATTTCAATCTATATACATTACAAAAAAAATCACATTTAAAATTCTGTATGAACTCACGTGCAAAAAAGTCGTACCACATTTTCCAAACATTATCAACTTATGCATAAGTATATGATTCACTTCCAAAAGTTGTCTACAAAATAAATTAAACATGCAATAGAAAATATTATAAGAATTATAATAGCTAGCAAGCTATAATTGTAATAAATTGCATATAAGTTTAATTGATTATATAATTAATTATATAATTGATTACCTAATTTCACCCCAATTCATTATATAATTTATTATATAATTAATTTCATTATATTAAAGTTTAATTTAATTAAACTTTATATTAGTTTAATATTTATTAATTTCATTATAATTATATAATTGAATATTATTTTATTATTATAGTATTTCATTAATTTTTTTATAGTTTCATTTCTTTTATAGTTTATTAACTAATTAATTTTATTATAGTTTATTTAATTTTAATTATGGTTAATTTATAAATTATTTTATTTATAGTTTAATTTTATTATTCTACTAAGCAAATTATTCTATTATGTTCTTCTAATTAATTAGTCCAAACTTTAAGCTTTAATATGCCTAATTTCTAATATGCCCAATTTCCCATTACAATATTTTATATATGGAATTATTAGTTATTATAACCATTTCATTGTATCATGGTTTCACATAAGGTATATTCAATTTTACCTTGATATTCACTAATTCATCTAGATTATTAGTTGCTAATTTAACAAATTATAAGTACTTAATCTTTTTTCAATTCAAATTAATCATCCACCTCTAAGCATCAATATGATACTATCTATAAACATCTAACATATATCCATATCTAAACATCAACATAATACCCATCTCTTAGCAAACAAAAGCAAGCATATGGTAAAATCATTTAAGTAGATTAATAAGAAAATAATAACAACAAACAAACCTGAAAACGACAATAACATGAACTATGAATTGAGAAATGAGAAATGAATGTAATCCAACACGAACCATGAAATAGAGCTATACTGGCAGAGGAGAAAATGGTATGTTGAGAAACAAAAAAAAAATTGAGAGAATAAGAGGAGGGAGAAGAACCGAGAATGGGAGAGGAGCAAAAAAAAAATTATAAACAAAAAACAAACCTTCACAAGTGGCATGAATCGAGAAAGGGGAGTGCAATGAGAGGGAGAAGAAGATAGAACAACAAAAAATAGATGGAGGTGCGATTGGAAGAGATGAGGCCATAGGACTTTTAAAAAGACCGGATGTGACTGTTTTTGAAGAAAGTAGTCACACCTAGGCAGAAAAAAACGACATTGTTTTGATTAAAGGTCGGATGCGACTATTTTTTCTAAAAACAATCGCTTTAGAGCCATGTAAAACGACACTATTTTACTTAATTAATTTTACTAAAGTTTGTTATATTTTTTATTTAAGTAATTTTATTAATTATGTAATTATTATTTGTAGTTGATTACAATTTATTATTTAATTAATTTTTATTATAGATTAATTTTATATTAGTTTATTAATTAAATTTTGGAAAAATTTCTATTTGTCCTTGTAGTTTGACATCATACACTAATGCCCCTTGAGGTTTGAAAAAATACTATTTACCCCCTATAGTTTGACATAATATACTAGTATTCCTGAGGTTTGAAAATTATACTATTTACCCCTTGAAGTTTTGATATATTGTACTAGTACCCCCTACAACTTTGATTTACTAGACTAATATTCATTTGAGGAAAAGAAAATATTATTTTTTAACTAGTGTATTATATTCTTTTTCAAATATCGTGGATGTACTAGTGTATTATGTCAAACTATAGGAGACAAATTGTATATTTTTCAAACTTCATTGGCGTATTAATGTATTATGTCTAACTACAGGGGGTAAATAGTAATTTTCTCTTAAATTTTATTATAGTTGAAATTTCTAATTAAACAATTGATTGATTATATAATTGATTACTTAATTTCACCCCAATTCATTATTTAATTGATTATATAATTAATTTCATTATATTAAAGTTCAATTTAATTAGTTTATAGAACAACAAAGAATAGATGGAAGTGCGACTAGAAGAGATAGGGCTGTAGGGTTTTTAAAAAATGCTAGATGCGACTATTTTTGTGGAAAATAGTCGCATATGAGCATCAAAAAATGACTTTATTTTTACAAAAATTGGATGTGACTATTTTTCCCAAAAACAGTCATATCAGAGCCATGTAAAACGACATGGTTTTACTTACATAAGCTTATATGACTATTTTCTTCCAAAACAGTCGCATTCAATTAAGACAACGATGTTGTTTCGTTCGTTTTCTCCTTTTGATTGAAATGACGTCGTTTTGCTATTCATCATATGCGATTGTTTTTAGCAAACAATAGCATCTGATCCTTACCTACACTGTACCATTTTTTTGGGTAATTTTTTTAACCTCGGATTTGTCTATTAGTGTTTAACTAGTTGCATATGAGCTTAATTAGATGTGTTGGTACCTTGAACAGAAACATATGAGTTATCTTATGTGATTGTTTCTTTGTAAACAAATGCATTCGAAATAAAGGTTGACGATTTTATTTACAAAATGCCGCCGCGTCAACTTTTTATATCTGTTATGTTTAAAACATAGACATCTGACCTTTGCCTAAGGTATATTTGGTACCAATGTATAATTAAAATGTTCTAGTCTACTATGCCATAAATTAGAATACTCAAGCAAATAAGCAAAAGAGGTAATTTCATTATTACTTTCCACATTGAGCTTAAAAAGCCCATTAATAGCATACCCTCTGTCCACATTTATTGGAAGAGAAGTGCTCTAAAGGCAATCAACTTTAGCACTATATGTACATTTTTTATCTATATCAATAGAGACATTTTTTATTATATTAATATTCATTTAATATGAATTGATGAGATCTTAAATTAGTTAACGAAAGTCCTTGATATGAAACATAGCATGAAGGAAATAGGAAATCATGATGAGATCATAATGTTAGATTCCTATCATGTGTAATTATGTTAGTACCTAAAATATCTCTAGCTATAGGATCAATGAGACTGGACACTATTGATTCTGATAGACTAACACATGTTATACTCCTTGATAAGATTAAGCAGCAGTTCTCATAATCTGTAAACATGAGATATTTAGAGTTCCCATGTGGATGCTTGCTATAGTAATTAAGTACATTGGAGACCTGTTATGAGATTGTCATATGGATGCTCTATATATATGTCAATGATAATCTCATCATAGTAATGGTGCAAATATCTATGGACTTGAGTTGCTCTAAGTTATCTTAGATACATATCCTATGCTTTGATTCCATTCCTTGTTGCCTTGAGAGAGTTCACCCATAGGGTGGTGATTGGGTTCAACTAAAGGTATTTAAAGGTAGTTGGGTAGCCAATAGAGGATTCATTTCTCCTATTAAAAGGAGAGTATATCCATGGCTTCTTATCCGGATTATTATTCGGAAAACTTTGGCCAAAGTAGAAATGTCTTGAAGAAGGTCTTTGAAGACAAATCTTTAATAGTAATGAGTCTCAACGTTAAGTACTAACATCACTTAAACTAGATGTGACATAGTCAGTCTAGTTGGAGCTAACACATAGACTATGCTCTCAATTGAGCGGGGTATAGTGAGGGTGAAAGGACAAATTGCACATATATTGTCTATGAAAATATTTATAGTCAGACCACTGACTTTCCGGTTAATTACTGCTCAGGACTTGCTCAAGATCAAGCGTTGATTTGAGTGGCTAATTTAACCGGGAACCTAATGGGTCATACACATTGAAGGTGTGCAGAGGAACTAAAATGGGCTTTTACATTGTATCCAAAACAAGAGAGAAAAATTGAGTCTAGGCTATGTCTCGATCCGGAATGGCATATTCTTGACCAGGATATGTGTCGCGATTGTCATGAGTGAGAAAGTCTGGCTGCCGATCTGGAATTGCTATTAGACTGAAATTACATAAAGTCCTGATTGGGACATACTATATCACCATCATGAACTACCCACTTTGGGCATATCCCGACCGAGAAATGTGTTTCTCAATCGAGATCGGCATCAGATAAGGAAACCTAATTTCATTAGGATTCTTTGATTGAGGGTTTCGAACCCTAATGATTCAAGGACTATAAATAGTCCTTTTTGGCATGAGAGTAGTTGCAACCTTAGAGAACAAAAGAGTTTAGTTCTCCCATTCTCTTCTTTAACCTTCTTTTGCTAGCATAAGAGATTATAAAGCACCTATAGCCAAAAGGTTTTCTTCCTTGTATACTTCGTGTGGACGTCTGTTAGAGGTGATCTAAGTGAGGATTACTGTGGTTTACGACAACCCAGTAAGGTGAATCGAAGGATGGAAATCTTTGATACAAAGGTAATCACCTTCAAATCTTAATTTGGGTTAATCCATTATAGCTACGATTTCATAGGTTTGGGTTTAAAATTTTAATTTCTGCTACGTTAGATATATGCGATATGTCTTTTATAAAACCCAACATATATTTCACCCTTAGACAAAACAATTTTGTTTGACTCAAAAACCATTCTAAATCCCTATATGTTTAACAATGAACTTGGCACCAAATTCTTACGAATATCAGGCACTAATAAGATATTATTAAGAGTCAGCTCCTTTGTAGAAATCATATTTAGCACCACTTTTCCTTCACTAAGAACTTCAGAAGTGGCAAAATTGCCATTATACAGCTTTTCTTCACTCTTCGGATTGAAGGCAAAGAACGTCTCACATTTTGAGCAAACATGTCATATGGCACCAATATCTGTTGTGTTTCTTGGCATGTATCACTAGTAACAGCATAGCAAAATTTAAAATTTTGGAAACCCAAACCAAAGATTGCCTTGTGAAACTTATAACCGATCATGTAAATCATACATAGTTTTTGGAAATTTACCTTTGATTAATTTGTTTTGATTCATTAATTTTTAAAACTACAAGTCGGGTTGTAGCAAACCACAATTTTCCATTCTTGAAAAGTCTGTAGTGGTATCCACATGAAGAGGATGAGAAGAAATTGTTTAAGGCATTGGGATATTGATCTTCCAATGTGCTAGTATGGAAGAACAATGGAAGAGAGAAGAAGAGAATTTTATTTCTTTAATTAATTTCTCAAAGTAAGGCTATTGTAAATTTTAGGTTTAAAGTGTCCTTTTTATATGTTTTCAATTACCCTAGGGTATGAAGAAACCAAATTCAAGTATGAAAACATAAAAGGCGGACAAGATAGCCAAAGGCCTACTGTATGGGCTACCTGTGAGCAGGTCAGTGTTGGTTCATAGGGCAGATTCGCCAGGATGTTGGCCTGCCTATAGGCAGCCCCACATTAGCAGCTCACACCCATAACAATTTCCATCCCTTTAACAAAAATTTTATGCGCTCGTGACACTGTCTAATCCAAAATCTTTCTCTTTAACTTGGATTAAATTTGAGGCCCATTTTACACTTTCATCACACTCTTCTATATGTGATCAAATAGGTTCCTAACTAAGTTGGCCACTCAAGTATCACATATAATTTGCTTAAGTCATGAGCAATATCTAGCCACACATCATGACCACCAGTTGGTAGGAAAGGTCAATAGTCTGACTTCGAACCCTTCTATTGATAAGTATATATCATTTCAACTCACTTTGCCTTATTCGGTTTTGAGTATGGACTATGTGCCAACTCCCATTATAAGTCTATACCAAAAATGTAACACCCCCCCATATAGTATTCTAGCCCGCTATATGAGGGAGTGCTACTACATATATGTTACTATCTATTTCAACCATTATACCACTTAAGCCTTTAGTGTATTAACATGTTACAAAATTGTTCATCATACCATTCCCAAACATAAACATTTATATAAATGATAAGCCATATGTGATAGGTTTTGAGCATATATCATATACATATTACGCAACGGAATTTAAAATTTTTCAAAACTCGAAACAAAAGAATCGGCTTGTGCCAATTAAAACTAATTTAACAAAGGAAAATTCAGAAATTATACCTTTATAATTTCTTGATTTTTCTTCAACTTCTCACCTTGTTAGATTGCAGTAAACCACAACAAATCCAATATCAAATTCTAACAATATCCATATGAAGATGAGAGGATGAAACCACAAGGGAGATGGCTTAAACACACCTCAAAGTGCTAGCAATGAATATATTCCATTGAGAGAAATAATTAAGCTCTTTAATTTTTCTTGTTGTCTCCAAAATTTTTCTTCTCCCAAAAATTTTTTCTTGTTTATTTTCTATCTTTTGGGTTCTTTTAGATCCAAAAGAAAATCAGATTTGTAGATCAAAATTTTAGAGAGGAGAAAATGAAAGGTTGTTGGAAAAAATGGCAATTTAGGCCAATTTATGGGCAAATGCGAGCTGTTGTGAGCGCTATCCTGGGCCTGCTAGATAGGCCCAGTTGGCCTGCTTGGTAGGCCAATGGGCCCGCAAAAGCCTGTACGGGCTAGTTAACTCCCACGAACAATTTTTTTCCAGGATCTTATCGCGATCCGACTCGAAATAATTCTCTCATATTTTTGGATCCCATCCAAAGTCATTTTACTCATTCTTCACGTCTCCAAAGTGTGTGACCCATTATGTTCCCGGTTATGTTGGCCACTTAAATTATCAATTAATTTAAGCAAGTCATGAGCGGTATCTAGCAACACATCATTACCCCCAACTGACTAGAAAGTTAGTGGTTTGGCTACGAAGATTTCCATAGACAGTTTTTGTACAATTTATACTTTCACCATTCTATACCCCACTCGGTTCAGAGTATGGACAATATGTCGACTCCCGCTAGACTGACTACGTAACACCTAGCCCAATCCTTGTCTATTTTTTGTCTTTTGGGGTCTTTTAGATCCAAAAGAAAATCAGAAAAGTAGATCAAAATTGAGAAGAGAAGAAAATGGAAAGTCATCTTGCAAAAATTGGCTAATTGGCCAATTTAAGGTGATTAGCGTGATGCTGCGCGCGCTAGCATGCAGCAGCCCGCCTGGGCCTGGCCCGCACTGGCCCGTCAACCCCCTGAGCAATTTTTCTCAGCAATCTTATTGCGAATCGACTCAAAATAATTTTCTCATATTTTGGATCCCATCCAAAGCCATTTTAATCATACTTTACATCTAAGTTCTTAAGATCTATATCAATTCATATGCAAATGAATACTAATATAATGAAAGAATGCCTTTATGAATGTCTACACTAAGTTCTTAAGGCGATTGCCTTTTGGGCACATCTCTAACAGATGTATTGCTAGATACTGTTCATGATTTGCTTAAATTATTTGATAATTTAAGTGGCCAACATAACCGGGAACATAATGGGTCACACGCTTTGGAGATGTAAAGAATGAGCAAAATGGCTTAGGATGAGATCCAAAATATGAGAAAATTATTTTGAGTCGGTTCGTGATAAGATGGCAGGAAAAAATAGCTCGGGGGGTTAACGGGCCCGTATGGGCTCGTGCTGGCCCGCTGGCCAGACAGGCCAACTAAAAGTACATGATATCTTCCAAAGCACCTTATGAAGTGGTTTGGATAAGGGAATTCATCACAAAGTCAAAAGTGATTCCTATTATTGTAAATTCAATATGATTGGAACAACAATAGAGCCATTGCATGTGTAAAGGAATCGTGGTCTCATCAAAAGGTCCAAATATGTACTCAATCTTATCAATTGAATTGAGAAATCAATGGTAGATGTAATGTAATGAGAGAAAGAGTTCCTACTGATCAGAAAAATATCTGATCGAGTCACTAGACCAAAACCCCAAAAGAAATATGATAGCCATATCCTTGCCTGTGGTGTCATGTACAATGGCGATTGCTTTTAGTGCAAGTAGGAGATTGTTAGAGATGTGCCCAAAAGGCAATCGCCTTAGGCACTTAGTGTACACATTCATAAAAACATATTTTCATTATTTTAGTATTCATTTGCATATGAATTGATATAGATCTTAAACTAATTAATGAAAGTCCATGATATGAAACATAGCATGAAGGAAATCATGATGGGATCATGATAATGGGATTCCTATCATGTGTATTTATGTTAGCATCTAAATTATCCCTAGTCATAGGATTAATAAGACAGGACATTGTTGATCCGGATAGACTAGCACATGTTATACTCCTTGATTAGATCAAGCAGTGGATCTCATAAGCTGTGAGCATGAGATGTTCAACGTTAAGATACGGATGCTTGCTATGAGTAGTCAAGTACATTGGATGACCTGCTATGAGACAATCATATGGATTATCCATTCAAATGTCAATGATTGTCTCATCATAGCAATGGTACATGTATCCTTAGACTTGTGGTACTCAAGGATATCTGGGATACTGATTCTGTGCTTTGACTCCATTCCTTGTTGCCTCATAGAGGTCGCTCATAGGATGATGATTGGGTGCAGCTTAAGGTATTCGAAGGTAATTGGGTAGCCAATAGAGGATTCACTGCTCCTGATAGAGGGAGAGTATACCTATGGCCTCTTATTGGGATCATTACTCGGGAATCTCTGGCCAGAGTGGAACTGTCATGAAGATGGTCTTCAGTCACATGTGTAATTGAGTAATGAGTCTTAGTGACAAGATCTAAAATCACTTGGGCTAGGTGTGACGTAGTAAGTCTAGCAGGAGGTGACACATAGTCCATGCTCTGAACCGAGTGGGGTATAGAATGGTGAAAGGACGAGTTGAACATATTGTTGTCTATGGAAAGGTTTGTAGTCAAACCACTGACTTTCCGGTCAATTGGGGATCATGATGTGTTGCTAGATACCGCTCATAGTCTGCTTAAATTATTTGATAATTTAAGTGGCCAACATAATCGGGAACCTAATAGGTCACACGCTTTGGAGAGGTAAAGAATGAGAAAAATGGCTTAGAATGAGATCCAAAATATGAAAAAATTATTTTGACTCGGTTCGCGATAAGATCACAAGAAAAAATTGCTCGGGAGGTTGATGGGCCCGTGCGGGCCGCTGGCCTGTCCAGCAGGCCCAGGCAGGTTGCTGCGCATGCCAGCAGGCAGCAGCTGGCCGATGGGCATAAATTGGCCTTAATGGCCATTACTATTCATGTAACTCCATTTTCTCCTCTCTTCAATTTGAATCTATTTTTCTGATTTTCTTTTGGATCTAAAAGACCCCAAAAGACAAAAAATAGACAAGGAAAAATTTTTGGGAGAAGAAAAATTTTTGGAGACAACAAGAAAATTAAAGAATTTAATTTTCTTCTCATATGAACATACACCATTGCTAGCACTTTGAGATATGTTCAAGCCATCTCCCTAGTGGTTTCATCCTCTCATCTTTACGTGGATATTGTTAGAGACAATCCAAGATTGGATTGTTGTGGTTTGCTACAACTCAACAAGGTGAGAAGTTGAAGAAAAATCAAGAAATTATAAAGGTATAAATTCTAAATTTTCTTTGGTTAAATTAGTTTTAATTGGCATATGTATAATCCTTTGATTCAGGTTTTGAAAATTTTTATTTTCCGCTGCGTTATATGTATGTGATACATGATCAAAACCCTTCAATATGTATGTAACACATGATCAAAACCCAACACTACTTACACTAAAGTCAATCGCCATTACATATTACACTATAGGCAAGGATATGACTTTCATATTCCTTTAAAGGTTCTAGTCTATTGACACAATCAAATATTTTTTGATCAGTGGGAACTCTCACTTGTTACATTACGTCTACCCTTGATTTCTAAAATCAATTGATAAGATTGACTACATATTTGGACCTTTTGATGAGACCATGATTCTTTTGCATATGCAGTGGCTCTATTATTGTTCCAATCACATTGGAATTATAATACTAGGAATCACTTCTACCTTATGATGAATTCCCTTTCTAAACTACTTCCTCAGCTGCCTTAGAAACTGTAATGTACTTTGAGTTATGGAATCATTAGTCATCATCTGTTTGGAACTTTTCCATTTGACTAGGCAACTATTTAATGTGAATACATAGCCTGACTAGGATTTTGAGTTATCCTTGTCGAATTGGATATTGGCATCCATAATCATGTTTACCTTAAGCTTACTATCTCCTTAAAATAAGAATACATCCTCAATCCTTCTCAAGTATTTAAGGATGTTCTTGACAGTCATCCATAATCACTAAATGGCTTCATATTGATATCAACTCATGACACTCATAGCATGATATCCATTGCACCTAGTACACAGCATAGTACATAATGAATCCAATTGACTAGGCTTATGGAATCTCATCTATGCTAGTCTGTCTGTCCTATGTCTTTGGACATCAAGAGTTAGAGAGGGTAATCCTATCGATCATAGGAATAGATCCTCTCATAGACTACTTCATGCTAACCACTTTAGCATCTTGGCTATATAGACTAAGAAAGAATGAATAACCTCTTATATCTATCTTTATAGATCTTAATCCCCTTTTGGCAGGTTACTTTTAAAATCCTTCTTGGAGAATTATTTTAGAGTAATAAATTGACTAACTTAGAAATGAGAGATCATTTTCTACTAATAGTATGTCTTCCACATGATAGCACGCCTACTAACCTTATTGAAAACACATGAACCATCAACATATTGTGAGAAAACAAACTCTTTGATTATCTCATCAATTTAGATATTTCAACTCTCGGATGTTTGCACTAATCCATCAATGGATTTTGCAATTTGTATCTTGTTTCATCATCATTATATATGAATCTCTTAGGTTGTGTTATGTACACATCTTAAGTCAGATTTCCAAAATGAAACCTGTCATCATATCTATTTGCAAAATCTCATCAAAATGAGTAGCAATGACTAGGACTAACATGATGGATTTAAGCATAGTATATGAAGTAAAAAGTCATGTCAAAGCCAATATTTGTCTTTAACGATGTCTTTTAACTACTAACTCTAGCTTTATAGGCAACTACATTACCTTCCATGTCGGTCTTCTTCTTGAAGACCCGTTTGCACCCAATGGGATTTTGTCCGAATAGGTGAGTTAACCAAAGTCCATACTTGGTTTATAGTCATGGAATCCGCATCAACTTATGGCTTATGGCCATTAGTTATATTCTGAACTATTTAGAGTCTCTTCATAAGTAGCAGTCTCATCATCCTCTATAAGCAATACAACCATTTGGTTCACTTATAAGAGATCTATGTCTCTTGGGAACAACTCATATCCTACTTTACTTATTGTAGAAGAAACTTTTTTCTTGGAAGATAGAATTGTTTGAAACAAACACCTTTTGCTCAAACAGTGGTAAAACTGATAACCAAATGACTCATTTGATATCCCGCATACAGACATAGGGTTATATTGAGCTTTTAACTAATCTAACATTATCTACTTCTCCTAAGTAAGATAATCTTAAACTTTCATTTATGAAAGAATAGGCTTTATGTTATTTCATATCTTATATGGAACAACATCAAATGACTGATACATATTTTGTTTATCATATAAACATAATCTCAAGTGCATGACCATAAAAAGAACTTTAAGGAATTTTAAAAGTTTATTCTGTACCTCACTATATCTAACAGATAAAATTTTATTATCTCTTATATGACATTGAAACATTTAGCTTAAGTGTTATTTCAATTTGATCTAATTTAAGTGTCTTAGTACTTTTACTAAATTGTTCATCTACTTCATTTTTGAATTCTTTGAACATTTCAAAGGTTTCAAATTTGTATCTTACCATATACAAATACCCGAATTATGAGCGATCATAATTAAGGTAATGAAGTAGACAAAATCATTTATGGCACGTATGAACATTAGTCCATGTACATCTATATGTACAAGGTCCATCAGTCCTTTTTCATGTTCATCCTTTTTCACTAAAAAGTGATTTTGTTAACTTGCTTAGCAAATGAGATTCACGTGTGTTGCATGATTCACAATCAAATGACCCCAAGTTACCATAACTCATCATGTGATTCTCTTTTATATGCCCGAGTTGACAATGCCATAATTTATGGTTTTAGGTCATCAACCCTTTAAATTTAATATTGAGGATAGAATCAAACATTCCACAATCATAAACTCTATTGCATAATGTTTTAGTTTCATAAGGAATTAAACAAGCTTTTAGAGAGTGTTGAAACTTAAGCCTCTATAGCTATTATAGCAACTATTGCTATATGGCCAATGTGCATAGTTTCAACTCTCCTTACTTAAGCGTTCTATTGTTTCTTTGGTCTTGCATATCTTGTATATGTGAGGCCTACATGTAGTATCTAATACCCATGTGTTATTATAAGAAACAATGTTATCCTCTTAATCAAATTTACTTAAAGTAGAAGGTGCATCTATATGCCTTCTCTTCTGCTTCTTGAAAAACTCAAAATAAGCTTTGTTATTCCATTTCCATTTTTCAACTCTTGCTATAATGGAAGTACCTTTTAGGATGTCTCTCTACTTTTCCTTTTATCTATAATGCATGTTACATTTTAGATCTCCCTTCTATCATCTTGGAGTGGTAGAGCAATTTAGATATCTCAT